>VMDR010001867.1:0-108443 GCA_007922815.1 Macrotus californicus | reverse complement strand
GTGGGGATAATAGTATTTACTTCAGAGAGTTGTGGATGAATCAAATATGGTAGAGCAGACTGCAGTTATAAAGTTATGATCCATATTCTGATTTTAGCAGTAGCCCACCGCCGCCTAATTCTACATTACAACAGCTCTTCTCCCACTCTTTCCTTTTAAGTAGCTAACCCTTGAAAAGGCTTCCCTTTTTATCCACTTTTTCTACCCAAAAGTATTTTCAAGAGGGCAACTTTCAATATCATGGTGTCTCACACCTAATGGTTCTGAATGACTTAGCTGTCTTTATTGTGTCTCTCAGTAGAGAGCTGGGTGGATGCATTGATTTTAAATCTCGTGCAGCCCTGCTGGCCTCACTCATTTCGAATGCTCAAACACCATTGAGTCATAGGTTTCAGAGGCAGATGTAAATACCGAGTTTTAAGTGGCATGGAGGAGTCTCCTCGGCTTTGTTATGTAAACCCTCAGGGATATTTATACCCTCTACTGAGAGGGGTAATTGAGCCTCCAAACCACCCACCAAGATTTCTGCCTGTAAAATATTTAAGGACTGGTACTATAAAGCCATTTCCCTTATGCAATTTGTTCTCCATCTAGGAGCAGGAGAACAAGGAAAATAGGGCTCAGGGTAACTTATAAAAGCCACACTCGGAAGCTACAAAATGCATCTCCTCACAATAGCACTTGGAGAAGGGCTGAAGGCAGACAAAAAGTAAACAGAAAAGGGACGAGCGTTCTGAAATTGAGATGACAGGGCTCCACAATGCAGCGTGATGATGGTGTTATAAATCACCCATTCAGTATGAAGCTAGACCTTCCCTGGAAGCATATCATGGGGTGTGCAGAAGGGCTTTGGGATAAAAGGAGCCTAGTTAAGAGATGTGAAAAGCTGAACTTTAAAATCATAGCAGGCTGCCAAGTAATTCACACACAGTGGGGAAGAGTCTGTGCATTCAGCTTACATGTGGACAACCAGGCGGGCCCACAGGCTCATGCTCATCTCTCCGGGTTGGGTCAGCAGAAGTGTCTGCCACCAGGCATGCTTCCCCTGAAAAGGCCATCCTCCAAGAGCATGAGCGCAGAAGCCAGGCTCAGGTCACAGTAGATGACACCTGGAGAGTCTCTAAAACAAGCCAACATGGGTAACCTGGGATTAGAGCCAAAAAGATGTGAATGAAATTCTCAGAGACTCGAGCAGACATGTAAATTTTAGATTGATGTATTATTAAAGGTAACACTAGCTTCTGTAAAAGAAATAAGCCCAAGAGTGTACAGTGGCTCAGGCATGGTAGAAGTTTACTTCTGGCCAGTGTAAGGCCCCGCGTGTCTGTTCTGGATGAGCCGGCACCTCTCTCCCACGTGGTGGCTCAGGGACTCAGCTCTCCCCATCCTGTGGTTCAGCCATGTCCACATCTGGCTCCCAAGGCTGGCTTAGTTGTCTGCTTTAAGCAGGTGGAAGGGGCAAGAACATGGAGTATCCTGTGTAGGACATTTGAAGGACCAGGGCCAGGAGTGGCGCATATCTAGGAAACATAAGAGGCTAGGAAATGTAGTCTAGCTGAGTGCCCAGGAGGAAGAGGGAGCAGGCTGGGTGAACAGATAGTAAGTGTTTGCCCCAGCTGATGTTCTGTGTCTGTTTGGTTGGTTGTTTTAAGTCACT
Source organism: Macrotus californicus (assembly GCA_007922815.1). Taxonomy (NCBI): domain Eukaryota; kingdom Metazoa; phylum Chordata; class Mammalia; order Chiroptera; family Phyllostomidae; genus Macrotus; species Macrotus californicus. The sequence goes on along the minus strand of VMDR010001867.1, from coordinate 106,786 downwards.
TTGCGATTTCAGTTCCTGTTTTGCCCACATTCTTCATGGGATTGACTCTGGAGACAGCCAGAGATAAATAAACCATGTTCCCTGCCCTCCACTATCTCAGCCTCCTGGGGAAAGAAGTCCCCATTCATACTGCCCATTGTGCCAGGTGCCTTCGTCTACCTTTCACTATAAATACTGGAAAGAATGATACTGTCCTCACCTTCTTGGCCTCCTTAGCCACTGAGTGTGGCCACGTGACAGTTCTGGCCAGCAGCTAAAATCAGAATTCTGCAGCAGGCCTTATTGGAGATCCTTTGCTTTTGGGTGAAAAGGCAGGTGTTTCGGGTATTTCCCCTCCCCTTTCTTCCTGCTCTGAATACAGATGTGATGCAAACTGCCACAATAGGCTTTTCGCTCACGTGAACCAACAAGCAGGAGAAAAAAAACAAAAAGAGCGGCAGAGAGACTGGCCAGAGTCAGCAGCTGCGTAACAGTCAGGGCTGTTTCTTCATTCCCCTCCCGCCAATTAATGAACGACTAATAAACGCACTGATGCAAATATGGAATACAGGTTTAAGAGGGAGTCTGGGTAATTCTCAGGGGTGAGAATTCTTTGAGAATGCAACAGCCATTCCTCATCCCATTGGTCTATTTGAAATGTTCACAAATAATCGTTAAGTTTTCCTTCAGACGGGGAACACTCCGGTATGATGTTTCTAGAAAGTTACCAGTTTTTGCAGAGGGAGACTTTCTTCACTGCTCAGGTTTTTCTCCCCAGCCCGTTTTGGTTGTGGCAGTGTGGAATATAAGATGGTCTCAGAACTTCGCCTTGTGCGTGAAATCCCTGAAGTGATATTCGAACCTCTTGCCTTTCCTATTATTATTGCCTCTTTTCCTCTGTGACTTTGTTCTGAGACCCATTTATATTATGGTAATTGCCTTGTGTTATTTAAAAATCTTCATTTGGGTCACATTAGCTAGAAGATAAGACTATATAAACACTAGACCCTCAACGTTATTTGACCTGAACTAGACGACAGTTTCTATCACCCTTATCAAAATAATAATAATATTAATAATAAGGACTTTCCATGCCAAGGAGTAGTGTAAATATCACCATGAAGTAGATGTATGACTTATTAGAGAAACCTTTAAAGCTCTTTAATACATCAATTTGCAATGGTTTTTATTTCCCTCTTCATCAAAACTATTCCAGATAACAGTTAGCAGTTTTTGATTCTACCCGTACTTGAAATGCTAAACGCATGTTTTTTTAGAAATGTAACCTAATTTACACTTTCTTCTCTATTTTGTTAAAGCCATTCCTTTGATCATTCCAGTTATTTATTACGATGCCAATTTGGGCACTTATTTTTCTTGGGAGTCTATGCTCGCGGTGGTCAAAGGGTTGATGGAAAAGCAGAGTTGAACGATGGACAAGTAACCCTGTACATAGCAGTCCTCGTACAGGTTTCAAATTAAAACCTGAGCCATGTGGAAGTGCCAGCACAAAGGCTCAGCTGCATGTCGGGCTCCTATAGCCTGCCCTATTCACAGCTGGAATCACCAAGCGGGGCTGGAGGGGACACAGTCAGCCTCATATCTCACAAACCAGGGCTGTCGTGTCTCCAGTGCTGTTTCAAAGCCGTCAGTTCCAGAAGTCTCTGATCATTTCTAAATAATGGAAAACTCTGGGGCCTTGATAACTGTCTCTGAAGAAAGAAACTCAGAAAGTTCAGATTCTGAATTTCTGTCAGTAGAAACTAAGTTAGCTTGCGGTTCTGTAAGGTACACATAATTTGGGATGTGTGTGATGCCATCGAGTCGTGCCCGACTAAAGAAAGTCACGCCATTTTGCCACCAGAGTATTGGGTGGTGAATCCAGGTCCAGATGGAATTCCTGGTCTGCCTGCTCGCTGGCTGGTCTGTGGTCCTAGCACAGGAGACAGCAAACTGTGACTCGTGAGTCACATCCCACCTACAGCTTGTTCTGGTGCAGCTTGTGAGCTGAGAATTCTTTTTACACTTGAAATGGAAAAGATGAAAGAAAAACGATATTCTGTGATACGTGCAAATATGTGAAATTTAAATTCGTCTGTAAGTAAGTGTTATTGGAAGACAGGTTCACCCTCCATGTGTGCATTGTCTGTGGCTGCTGTGGCATTATGAAAGCAGAGTCGCCGCAGGGAGGGAACAGTCTGCAAAGCTGGGAGTGTTTCCCACCTGCTCCTTTCCAGACGGGTCTGCCAGCACCTCATTTAGTACATGCACTGCCCTGGGAGCAGAGCCGGTTAGGGGAGATTCTGCCCCTCCTCTCAGAGTAAAACAAGGAAAGGTCAAAATGTGCCCTTGCCCTCGATGCTGATGTGGATGTGATGGCTACTTTTTGGAATTCTTTCTCTTCAACAAGTTCCACCCCAGACTTTCCCTGTCTACCCCACTCTTTACTCCCAGGTCTTTCCAAGGTCCACAGCAAGGTGTTAGCTAAGGACCACTGCAGCCAACCAGGTTCTCTGCAGACCAAAAGGAGTCACCTCCAAGACTGCCGAGCCATCGCGTGTCACGGCCGTCCAAGTCCTCGTGATGTGCACACTGCAGCTCCCCCGTTCTCTCGTCACAGCATAACGTAGGGTGGATGAGGGGGATGTGGTCCCTCTTCATCTGCTAATTCCTTGGAGGAAGTTCTGTTCGGAATGAATAGTCTTGAAACGTGTAATAAAGTTACCTATCAAGACCACTTTTACAGAGAGATTTAAATGTGATAATAAGACTAAAAGAAAATGAAGTGACATTGAGGGCGTCTCTACTTTTATAACGGCTCTTGGTCTTCACTGTTAAGCACACTGTAAAATGACTTTTATACATTTATGGATTGAAATGGTTCTGCTGAAATTTTAAGTGTTAACGTTGTTCAAACTTCCATTACTAACACCTCTCACATGGTTACAAATGGTCTCATATTTGACATTTTGATCATACTAACCTGGGACATTTTATGCCGAATCTCTCATTTCATGGGATTGGAAGGCTCTGCTTATTTTGACTTCAGCACCTTTCAGCCGGAAGCCAGTATGTTATGTTTGCACATCTTACCCTGGTGCTTTCTATAAACTGATCATCACACGAGGTATTTTGCAGAGATGGAGAACGCGTGAATGTTTTGTGAGGTTAGTGTGGTTCATGGAAAACAAAGATATTTTTTTTTCCCCCCTGGTTCCCTTCTGTTCAGATTTTCTTGTTTGCTTTTCCTTAAGGCTACTACTATTTGGACTACAGTCCATAAATGCCCCTTACTTTTTATACCAGGCTTTATTGAGATTATAATCCACATACCATACAATTCACTCATTTAAAGTGCAGGACCTAATGGCTTTTAGCGTATGTGCAGGGTGGTACAACCATCCCCACGGTCAATTTTCGATCAATTTTAATGCCCCCGAAGAAAGCCTGCACCCCGTAGCCCTCACCTCCCAAAACCCCCACTTTGTTCTCCAGCCTTGGGCAGCCACTGATCTACTTTCTGTCTCTAGATTTGCCGGTCCTGGACATTTCATATGAGCGTGGTCCTTTGTGACTGTCTTCTTTCACCTCACGTAATGTTTTCAAGGTTGCTCCCTTATTTTTCAGTTCCTTTCTTTTCATTTTTTCCTTTTACTTGTGAAATTTAAAAGAAAGAATAAGTATGTGTTCAGAAATATTGAACCTATTTGAGCATGCGAGATCTATTGGATTCATCCTCGTGGTCACCACGGCAGCTGGCACGTCCTAGACACTCTGCACGTGGTTGCCAACTACACAGAGGTACGACCGATAAAGCTAATGTTAGTTACGTGGGCCTTAAAGTCTCCCTTGGCACAGAGGCAGGCACATCCCGAAAGGCTGGCTCAGGTTACGATATGTTTAGACGTGTGCTTTAGGAAATGTCATGTGAACACCGCCAGTATCACAGACATCAGAAGCTGCTTCCTCTTCTCATCCTTTCTCTTTGTCTTCATCTTCTTTGCCCTGTGTACCAAGAGCAGGGCCCTCCTTGGTTACCCAGGTTGGCTGTGTCAGCACCTTCCTAAAGAATTACCATTCTCGAGATAGGAGTTTTTGGTAGATGGATACACTTGGGTTTTAAATATTTTGTTTATTTTTTTTCTCAGAGTTTTACAGAAGAAAGTGGGGACTTTGTTGTAAATTAGTCCTTTATAGTGTTGTGGCCCATTTTTACAAGGCCCACTCTGGTTGAAGATACCTTGAATCATGATTTTCATGTTGATGGACACAGAGTGCTCACTGTACCTTTTAGAAATAAGAACCTTTTAAACAAAAGTAAGGAAAAGAATTATTAAAGAATGGTTCTCTTATTAATTTATGATGCAAACGGCAGGAGTTCAGAGTTGGACCTACCGGGTTCTCTTTCCCTTTGCCTCTCCCAGTGGACCCCTCTGTGTGACGATCATTTCCCAGTTTACCAGGAAGGGCCCATGGAAACCTGCCTGGAGTTTTCATTGTTACCAAATCAGGCAAATCATGGCTGTGAGATACACGGTGAACTTACTGGATAGAATTGGAACATCAGCTTTCATTTGAAGACCTGTCCTCCAGTCTCACAGAGGATGGAAAGTCTGCCTAAGTTACAAGCTAGCTAATTGTTTCCTTAGTTGAAGACCTAAGTGAGTTTTAAAGTGAAATGCATATCTCCAAGCGCTAAGTAGCCAGCCCACAACAGGCAATTGAGATGACAAATACTAATTTAGGCAGGTCTTTCTGTTCTTTTCTCTTTTTCTTTCCCTCCCTCCTTTTCTTCCTTCCTTTCTTCTCTCGGTCTCTTTGTCTCTCCCTCCTTCTTTCTTTCCCTTCCTTCCTCCTTTCCTCTCTTCCTCCTTTTTTCTTCTTTCATTTAACCATTATAAATACGATGGAGTGGTATCTGTAGGCTTTTGCTGGTAATTAAATAAATTATTTATACATTTAACACAATCTTGAATTACTAGGTGATCATCTCAGGCACTTAAAAGTATAAGAGCCCTTGAAAGCAATATCCAAGCATAGATATTCCATAGCACGTCTTACAATCTAAATATTGCTTTTAGTGTAATCGAAGCAGCAAGAGTAGTCACAGCAGTTGATGGACTATTTTTCAAATTGATTTCAAAAATGTATTTAAGGGGATGATCTTCTAGTCTAGATTACCTATTGATTTTTAATATGAAAAGCTCATTATGTAAGCAGTAACTGCATATAAAAACCTAGCAAACCTTTGCATAAATCCTTTAATTGAATTTCCAGAGCCTGTGGTTCTACTTTTTTTTTTAATTAAATCTATTTCTTTTTTTAAGTGTTACTGTGTAATTTGCATGCTGTGAAGAGGCCCTGTCCCAGATAAAGTGCCATTGATCCTTATTAAACCTCACCTCTGGGCTTGCTTAAAACTAGCTGGAAAAATTAAAGTGTTCATGCCGCAGTGCACTTATAACTTGTGTGATAGGATTATGGAAAAAATAATAAAACTAATTTCCAGGAGAGAATTTATAATGTGAGATTTTATTTTTTCAATTTGATAATTAATAGTGAAATCATATCATATATATAAATCACATTTTAGCCTATAAACTGAAATGGCAATTAGGAAAGATAATATATACTTGATATAAAACCGTCATGTTATGTGCAGATAATCTTTTGGCACTTTAATATTTTAATTGTAGAAGGAAAGGATTATGGATTCAAATCAAACACATTAAATGGTGGGTTTCCTTCGAAAAATATGATCCTTTTACTAATACACTATATTAGTAGATTTTTAATTTTAGTGTGAGGAAGTATAAAAGATACAGGGAAAGACACTCTGGCTATGGTTGTGTTAAAATGTATTAGAATTACCAGGGGAAAGAAAAATATAAAAGCTGCAATAGGTTTTTTTATTTTTTTAATACCTAACATTTGTTATTTTAAAAGCAATAAAATTCCCTAAAGAAATATTCATAATCAATAAGAACACAAAATATGGAATATATTAACTGAGTTATAAAAATGTTTGTAGTATAGCACAAAATGAAAAACACAGCAAGTTATGTACGGTTTAAAGTGTAATCAATTTTGAGGTTGTATACAAGGGTATAAATGATAAACACAAGTAGTAGCATTTTTAGTAAAGGCTGTTACAAAATACTGTATTTATGGCCTATTCCATTCTTTTTATAGCTCATTAATGTGGAAAACAAACACAGTGTATCCATCTTCTCAGACAGCTTAAAATTCCCTTAAATGATATTTTTAAATGGAAATACTGAGCTCATTTGATCTGTTTCTTCTTTAAGCACGCATTAGTTTGAACAGGCGTGTACGCTAGGGTTCCTTTCAGACTCTGGGAAGAAAAAATGTTGGTCCTGATGATGCTTTGCCCTCCCTCCACAAACCAGGACAAAATCTGACACTTTCACAAGTAGTTCAGCATCTCCCCTTCCTCTCACAGGGCTCCCTGCCCACTCCCCATGACCCACTGCAAACCGAGGAGAACCTGCGCACCTTTGGAAGCTGCATTAATTCTTCCGGGCCACAAGGGGGCTGTTGAGTTATTGGTTCACTTCACTCACTGGCAGGAGAGCTTAATGCTGGTTCCAAAGGTGCTTAATTTCCTGTGGTACCTATGAATATGCATACAGTGTGTGCTCAGCAATCTAGCAGTTCAAACTAGACGGCTGGTTCTGGTGGTTAGCTTCCCCCCCAACCCCCTCCTTCCCTTGGACAAGTCCTTTCTGAGTAAGCTGAATCCGTAATGTAATATCATTAACTTATTTTCAGTATTTCATTTGCTTTTGATGTCTCCATGGTGGCCTCTTTTTCCCTTTCATTTTGTCATTTCTGTAGTAGTCACTAGCCTGTTGTGATTGATGGAGCACAGTACCGTGGCTGTAGGAGTCACGAACTTGGGTGGCCCACCTTCCTAAAATAGAAGTAGGATTTAGCAATGCTCTATTTATTTCTTATAAGTTAAGAGTATTTGGAAAAGAAAAGAAAAAAAAAAAAACTTGGGAAGAAGAGTAGAGTATTTGAATTGTTTCCTGTTCCTCTATTTAGATTAACATATGGTTCAGCACTACCTAGCTCCGTCTACCCACCCATCCATCTATCTCCTCATCCATCCATCCAGCCTGTACATACTGTGTGTCAGGCACTCCTTCAGACAGTAAGAATTTGAATTTGGATCACTTATTGCCTTCAAGAATCTCATTATGTAGTACAAAAGACAAAGACATATGCAAATATTTTTAACAAGTAGGCACAGAGACCTAACTCAGCCTTGGGTTAGAAAAGGCTTTCACTATAATGTGGAAAGCCCTTTTACTTATGACTATAGTTTATTTGGACTTTATAATTTATAAAGCAAACCCTATTAGAGGTATATGAGCATACCATGGTACTGAATACCAAGAAGATTATGGTTTTAGGATGAAGTCTTTTGTGGCAAGATCATATACCAGAGGATACCTCACCTATTGAACATGGAGACAAGATGATCCTCATTCTCTGTAACTGATTGGCACTGCTCTGGTTGCCCTCAGAGGATCACGTGGCCACTGTCATAGGGAGAGTCCACACAGAGGTCCCTTTGTAGAGTGTGGGCAGTTATTTGCAAATTGAGAACAGGGGCTGGGGCACCAAATAAATGTATCTTGGGAGCTTGGGCAGTGGTCAGAGGCAGGATTCAGAGTTCCCTGAGCCAAGATACAAGACCCAAACCAGAAACGAAAGCCCCGCTGAGGTAGGACAAGCCCAACAACCACAAATTGGAGGTCTCCAATAATGCCGACACGTAGTGCGCCATCACTAGCCCTTCCTGAGGACAGTGCAGCCAGTGACAGGGGAATTGAGCATCTTAGAGGCAGAGGAACTGAGAAGCTAAAGGTGATGATTCTCTTGGGTTCAGAGCCCAGAAACAGACTTGCGTGGTCCCATTGAAGCAGCATACCTTCTTTGAGGCAAACTGATGGATTACAAAGTTGAGTCTCATTTTGCGGAGTATCATCAGACATAGTTAATTTTCTGGAGACTCATTGTCCAATGTGGTGGCTATTTAAATTTAAAATAACTAAAATAAAAATTAACTTTTGCAGCCACACTAACCACATTAAAGTGCTCAGTGGCCACATGTGGCTAGCGGCTGCCATATCTATCAGGTGGCGCTGGTAAAGACATCTGTCTGTCCCAGCAGAGCGCTGTATTGGACTGTGCCGCTCTAAAGCAGAAGTCTCCAGAGTGTGAGGAGGGCCTGTTGGGCTTCCAAAAGAAAACACTACTACTTGTATTTATCCATCAAATGCTTCTGTGTATTATTAAGTATCTCAACACATTTATCAGGTGGCAGGTGCTACTGTTCTAAGTGCTTCCTATATTGGTGCAGATCATCCTTTGAAGTATCTTGTCAAATATTCTCCGAGGCAGTACTGTTATTACCCATGCCTTACAGGTGGGGACACAGGCACACTGAGTAAAGGAGCTGGCAGAGTTGCAGTTCCAGCTCCGGTGGTCTGGCTCTAGGGCCCCCGCTTTTAACCGCTATGTGATACTGACTCTCAAGAAGCGTTGCTCTCTACAAATATTACACAGACACGTTGACACAGGGCCCTCTCCAGTCGTCAGATGGGGGGGGAGGAGGCCATGAATGACATGCACGGTGCTGTGAAGGGCAGCTGCTGTGTCCCCAAGTGGAGAGTCCGTGATGGAGCCCGTGTTTCTCGGGGACTCACATCCAGCCTTGGAAAATGCACTGAAGTTTCTCATATGTGCTCAGCTAAGTGGGCTGAGACGTTAGATGATCTGGTTTGAACTAAAGCGTCTCTCACAAAAGGAACACAAAGCTTAAGAAGAGTGCTACAGAGGAGAACAGTGTTGGAAGGCAACACTGACAACGCAAACACACGCAGGCAGCATGGAGACAGCGATACTGCCACTTCATGCCCCCCTCATGTGAGCCTGCCATCTGTTCCAAGGCAAGAGCAGTGAAACTTTGATCAGATCTTAGAAGTCCATCGAAAAGTAAAAACCTGAATTAGCAAAACGATGTAAGATTGTAGGCACTGATTTTAACGATGAACATCATTCTAACCCTGTCCCATGCCTTGAGAAACTAGCTAATAGAGTCATACAAGTTTATGGCTCATAAATAAACAGGCATGTATTGAGGTCTGCACCCTGAACTTTTCTCACTGATGAATGTTCACAACTAAAACCGTCTGGAGCCTCGAGGAGTTTTGAAAGAACCTGTGACTTTTGCCTGTCCTGGCTTTCACTGTCCGTTTGGTCCTGCTCTGTTTATGTCCTGCCTACTGAAGAACATCTTCTCAGTCGTTTTCAGCTGAAAATGCTGAAATGAAAGTATTTTGTAAGGAAAAAATCCCCACTGATTGAGACAAAGAGTCACGGCAGAGGCCGAACTTTTGGAGGAAACCTGGCTGGGGGTGCCTTTACCATCGCGTGGTGGGAGTGCTGTCCCCGCCTTCCACCCCTTCATGGAAAGGCATTTAATTTTTTAAGTATATCCCGATATCAGCACATCATCGCACTGAGGCTGCTTGATAGAAATGAGAAAAATTGCAAGGATAGAGGTTTTCCCTAGCATTCTGGCATATTCTCTAGAACTTTTTAAAAGCATACTCTTTACTCAGGGCAGGGTGGGGAAGAGACAAGGGGTGGGGGGGGGAAGAGACAGAGAGAGAGAGAGAGTGAGTTGTGCAGGTGATAGGAGAGCTGGGTTTTGAAAACTATGCGGGAAGAATACATATCTGTGAACCTTTTCTATTCATCTTTCTGGTGCTGCTGCTTTAAAATGAAGTATCTAATTTCAGTGCAGAAAGGAAACCCTTCTTTGCCCAAAGATTTCTTAAAAGATCCCTTAAGTCTGTTTCTCGTTAATGCTGAGCTACCCAACATCTACATTTCTAATGTTTTTCTTTCATACCCTTTTTGAGGGCTTAAGAAAATCTGTTTCTAAAGAGTAACTCAGAATGCACTTGTTGTCATCACGCCTGCTCTGAGAAGTAGGCGATATGATGCATCTGTGTGGATGGAATGGTAGATCACGTGGCTCCCCATCATCTTACGTCTTCATTCCATGATCCCCATTCGTGAAACAGAGGTTGAAAGAGGCCACTTGTTTTTCCCAATGTCGCAATTTTTTTTTAACCGACTAACATTTATTAAGTGCTTGCTGGGCCCTATACTAGGTGCTTCCCGTGTGATTTCCAATCTCCTGACCACCTGTGAAATGACTACTATTATTATCCCTTTTTATAATGGTGAAGAAATGGAGGCTCAGAGAGGTTAAGTAATTGTCTGAGTGTCACACAGCTAGTCCGTAGCAGAACACTTACTAGCACTAAGACTGTTTGCCAGGACCCTGTTGAATGAGAGTTGGTGGTATGAAAAAGAGCTTCCCTTCCAGGGAAGGACCCCGTCTTACTCACCTGTTTTGCCGGGCCTAGCAGTTGTGCCCGATGCATGGGAGATACATGGCACAGTCTGTTAAAAGAAAGAGAGGCATGAAAAAGGAACAGTCATTTGTAGATATTCCTGGAAGTGGGTTGGAGGTGGGCATCCAGGCGTGTGAAGGCTGAAGCTTCTGTAAGTTGGGGACCGCCTTTAGGAAAAAGAGTAAAACGTCCAGTGCAGACTCTTGGAAGAAGCCCATGGACTTGATGGCTCCTAAAGCCTACTCTTCATTACCTTCAAGGTTGTGTCAAGGACGACATTTTACAAAACCGAGTTGGAAATGCCTCTATCAGTGTCCATAAGAATATTTGACTTTGTCATTTTCTTCTTTTTTTTTTTCCCCCAATCCACTCAACTGTGAAAGCTACGCCCACCATTTTGATGTGATGTTGAAGTCACGTGAAAATTCCTCTATATTTGTGCATGTCGCCTTCTGTGAGCGCGACCAGGCCCCAGAAAGTGTGCCCCTGCTTTCAGGAGGTACACCTTCTCCCAAAGCACCCCGCAACATGGAGACTTTTAAAATGCTTTCCTTTCTGCCTGCATCTGGGCAGATTTCTTTTTTCAGTAGTTTTTTAATGGTCTTTAGCAGAGGAAGTAAGTGGCACTGATCAGTGAAGGTGGACAGTAAGATTTATAATGTATTTGCGCTAGCTGAATGCCAACAGAACCGGCTTTCCCAGCGGTGCTGTACGTAGACTCGGAAAATCAATAGGGATTAACCTCTGACCCCCTGCACATACTTACACTGTGGGCTGCACTGCTCACCGATATTTCATCTGTTTCTCTTAGCTGCTGTTCCTTACTCAGAAATGTGTGGCTAGTCTCACAAGATGCTAATTAATTTTCTAAAATGCAGCATCACTTGAAGCTATGATAAAATATCACACCTTTGGAAATCAAGGCCCTTTTAGTTTATTTAGTAAACTCACATTAATTATCTTCAATTAAAAAAAAAAACAAACTGGAAAGGGAGAAAGCTTTGCCCACGAAAACCCCCCTGTGGGTAACAGTTGCGGGGACTTCTCTGGCTGTCACAGAACATGTATCCCCTGATGTCTCAGTTGGGACTTGGGCCCTTTCAGGATAACTGCTAATCTTACCTTTTAGATGCACTTCTTTTTTCTGTTAAAAGGAAATTTATAGATGAATAGGTAAATATGGTATGTTACGATGAAATGAACCCCATGTGTAATTTTTTAAGGAATCAAAATTAATTTTAATACATTGTTTACTTGCAAACACATCAGACAAAGATTCGTGTGAACATGAGTTTGTATGAGCTGCCCTTAATTATTATTGAATCGCATGAAAAAGGAGCAAAATTTGCAGTAATACATTTTTTAACTTTCCCTTTAAACCTTGGCATATATTAAAGTGCTCTACATTTATCTTAAAAATTGAAATAGTTTTATATTTCCTTCATCCGAGACCCTTTTGTTCGTAGATTTTTTTTTTTTTTTTTTTTTGCAAGTATACCTATTCCCCAGAGTTTACTTACAGTTTGCTATCGATCCTGCAGCTGGTATTTGAATTGGTCGATGTACTCTGTAACTTGTTTAAGGTGCCCTACCTGAGCTATTAGTTTAAATAATGTATTCATAAATTGATTAATCATTACAGTAAGACTTATTAGCTGCATTTATATCTGGGTGTTATCCACAATTGACTTGTAGTCTAATAATCACGCATACTTAAGCAGAAGTTGCATTTTACATTACAATTTAATAATTATTGAGGTGGAAAACAATAGTATTTGTGTGTGGAAGTTGAGTGGCTGGAGGGCTTTAAAGGTGGGACTCATTAAGCAGATTGCTGCTTTTACTTTTCCTGGGTAAAACAGATAGTCCCTGCCCCCAACGTGAACTATGGGAAGTGGACCGAATTCTGTCAGCCTTGAAGAAGTGATTGAGTTTGCCAAAGCTGTCCCGGCCTCACGGCTCCAGAAGATGGATGGGGGCAAAGGGAGAGGAACTTAAAGGGGTACTGCCTTTGTCTCCATTTCTGTAACAGCTACATCGTGGGACAGGGTTCCTTCCCTCCACGGGGTTGTCTGGGAGCACAGTCACACCACAAGGCTGGCGTACCTGCCCTCCAGTGAGGCAGACCGACCAGCATGCACGTGTGAGGTTGGTGGCCTTCCTGGGAATCAAAGTTCACTTGCACACATTGTCCGCTTGCAGGCACAGGCAAAGGTGTGTGTGGACACGTGTCTGTAGGAGCTGCTCTCAGTGACTGTTGGATGGGATGGAAAAGGGGCGGAACTTGCAGTAATATGCCAGAACCAAGTGTGCGCCACAAAGCACACCGGGATGATTGTTGAAAGGTCTCCCTGTGGTCTCCCAAGCAGGAAGCAAACAATTCCGGGTTTAGGGCTACTTGTACTAAAAAAAAAAAAGAAATATTAATAAACTTTATTTTTTAGAGCCAAATTGAATGTACAGTGCAGGGAGTTCCCATACATCCCTTCTGCCTCTCACACACACCCTCCCCCACCCACAAGCACTTAGGATCAAACTACACTTCAGTGAAAACACTCTGTTGGGTGGTGGATGTTAAATTACCGCTCTGCATTGCGCCCGCCCCACTGGGCTCTTTCTGACTGACTCCTCGGGTGACCCCTTTTGGGTTGCTTTTTGGGAGTGGGGATCTGTCAGACTCCACTTCATCTTCCCTGGGAGCTGAACCCCTTTTCCTCACCCCATTTGGTTAGAAAGGCATTTTGACTCGCCGCATGATTTTTCTACTTCATAAATCCCCCTTTCAAACATTATTCAACAACCTGCTAAATTAATATGTACTGTGTTCTCTCGGGCACGGGGAGGGGCCTGCCTTGCAGTGTGCGTTTGTTCAGCTGTGTTAAGGGAGCGCTGCCCGCCGCGTGAAGGACATCTGCTCACAAGTGAGCAATTGTGCTTCTGGTTCGGGGCAGCACCTTCGCCTCCACGACGTTGCAGATGAAAGAACAGATTGCCTAGGAGCCGCTTTTCCTAGGGTCCCTGTCCCCAGCGTGGGGCTCCATGCATTATGGAGAGCAAGCCCCCTTTCTGCCAGCACTCCTCCCGCACTGGTCTGGCCAACCGTATTCAGAAAGCCAGCATGGATCACTTTTCTACAAAGGCCTATCAGACCAGCCAGGAAGCTCCAGCAGATAAATTATTTACAGTGTTTAATTACCATCGTACAGATTTATTAAACTTCTTGGTTACCTAGGAGCCCATGTAGCCGCAGTAAAGAGTTTGCTAAACTTTGAATAATAGATGTTTTGTTCTCAAACAAAAGCCCTCTGTGCATGCCTCTGCCATGCGGTGATGTCTGTGTAGGGGTGCAGGGGTGCACTGGTTAACAACAAACTCTTAGGGAGGGCAGCAAGCTCTGACTTGCAGTGATTGCCGATGCTGGTAGTGTAAATACACCACGGTCGACGGGCAGTTAGGAAGAATGGGGGTGGTCTTGCATACCATGTGTGTGGGGGGAGATATCTCTGGTATGCAGACACAGCACATACAAAAAGCCTCAAAAGCATAGGTAATAGTCAAACATACTAGCATTATTCAGAAATACTGAGTTCTGATTACTTCTTACCTTTGTTTTTTATAGTTTATTTTAATCGTGATTTTATATAATTTAATGTTGAATGATGGGTGTGTGTAGCAACTAGCTCAAAATTCCTGGAAACTTAGCCGTTGGCTGTCAGGCCGGTCACCCGGATGGCAGCACAGCACTGCGTGTGTTTGACTGACTGCCGGCTTCAAATTACGTCCTGCCTTCAGATGGAGTTCACAGTCTATTCCTGATTCCGCTCGCTCCTAACAGGGTGTCCCTGCACAATTTTCCGCTGGGGTGTGACGAGCTGGTTGGCGTGCCACTAAGTGTCCTCGACAGCCAGCAGACACATGTACCCTGGCTGGTGCATCCCCGCCGATTCTGTTGTACTGATATGGAGGACAACAGCATTTTGCCAGAAGCTATAACGAGATGATTCTGTAACAACAGCGTGGTGACACCAGACTGTGTTTTGCAATTTTCTTTAATATTTATGCTGGATAAATAATTTATCTCTTTTTTTCAGGGTTTTTTTTTCATCTTGAACATGTTGATGTAGACAGGTGCTAGGTTTCCCTGAATGACTAAAGCAAGGATTGGGTTATTCCCCCCCCCACCACTCTTTCCTGGCCCCCAAGAAAAATCTGATGCATCAGCAGAGTTGAGCCTCTGGGAATTGCTTCCACAAGTCCGCATCCCATCTACTAATATGAACTAATGAGATCTATTAAGTACCAGCCCACGTGTTTGAAGGGAGTCACTTATTAATGTGACATCTTTGCGCAGCGTTATAGCATCAGGACCATCGTACTCACAGGTTTCGGAAAACTCAAAGTCATGGCTCACCTGGTATTATGTATTTGGGACTTAATGCCGAAGCTCCTTCTAGTCCAGGGTCTCTTAGCGTCCGCACTGTGGCATTGGTACTGGGTCATTCCTTGTTGCGGGGCTCTGTCCTGTGCATTGTAGGATGCTGAGCGACTCCCTGGCCTCCCTCTACCTGCTAGGTGCTACTAGCAAGCACTCCCCTGAACTAGGAATAATCAAAAATATCTCTGGATATTGCCGAATGCCTCTGGAGGGCAAAAATGCCTTGGGTAGAGGGCCAGTGTTCTATAGCCACATTTCTTAACCACTTAGGTAGGTCAGGGGTGTCAAACTCATTTTCACCGGGGGCCACATCAGCCTCACGGTTGCCTTCGAAGGGCTGAATGTAATTTAGGACTATATAAATGTAACTACTCCTTAACAGTTAAGTGAGACCTCGGCACTGCTGCCAGGTAGAAACAAGGTGCCAGGCCAGATAAAACAAGGTGGAGGGCTGGATTTGGCCTGCGGGCCTTGTGCTTGCCACGTGTGACTTAAAGTGTATAAGAAAGGAAATGTAGCAATTGTCTCCTTGTAGTTAGCCGTCTCTCCTCCTGGCTTCCAGGAACCTTCAAGCCCCCAAACATGAGGGTGGGAATAAGGCAGCCTTATGTCACCAAATCAACTGCTGCCCAGGGACCTGGACTGGAGGGAGAAAAGCAGCCTTTCTACCCAAGGACCACTATTCCACATTTCCCAGGCTCCTGAAGACTTGCAGACAGCACCAGGAATGGGGTCTCTAGAGTGGGTGGGGCTGGGGCCTTCTTTTTCTCAGACTGTTGCTTGCTGTGGTCACAGACTAGTTTCTGAACTGTGGAATAGGTAGATTTGTCACTGGGCACTGGGGAGCATGCCCAATGGGACACTTGAAAGGTCCCCCACTGCCCTTGGCTGAGAATGGAGGGAACATGGGAGATGGGCCTTTATCACCACACCCTTTAATGTGGCGTGGCCTTAGCAGTTACTGCAGGATGAATGTTAGGGTCGCTCTGTGGATGCTGTAGGCCCCCTCCCAACAGCAGAGTGAGCTTTGTCTAGCTCAGCACTAGGTGAAGGGCACATCCTGGAATCACATCATGATAACTACACAGTGGTGGGCCTGAGCCCGTTCTTCAGGCCCGAGAGGGCTGAAGCTGAGCTTTTCCTGTTTCCTTCTGCAGACAGGCCTTCCTGAGTTCTCACTGGGTCTGCCAGTGTGACATCTGGGCATGATGGGTTTGATACCTTGCTGGCCCGGGGTCCAGGGTCCTCAGGCAGCTGATTGGAGAACCTTTGGAGCTGTGGTGGGTGGTGCCGTGGTGCCATGGTGCTGTGTTTGCCCTGCATCCTCTGAGACTGTGATTATAGTGGAAGGAGGCAGCTCTGAGTCGCGCAGGCCTGGGATGTGCTTGTGGGCCACCTAGGACCTGTGTGACCTGGGGCAATTTACTTCACCTCTCTGAGTCTCAGTTTTTTTATCTGTTAAATGGACATCATCTTTTCATGACAAAGTAGTGGAGTGATTGAATTAAATACTAAACTTTAAGATCTTTTTCAGTTCTGTGGCCACATCTATTGTTACTCTTCTTTCGATTTTATTGCCATTTAGGTTGTCCCCACAGATAATGGCACTAGGCTACCTTGCCCCCTCTGGCCTATGGGGACATGAGACTGCCCAGTCTCTTCAGAGTGCCTGACTCCTGCCTTGAGTGGCCCCTTCAGAAACGGGTTAAGGAGATCAATAGTTATCTGCTTACCTTTCTGGCTGAGATGAGATTTTATGCTTGTTACTAGCAGATCGATAGTGAACGCACATTCTGTTAAGTTTTCTGTAGGAGTCATTAATCTCCCTCAGCCTCAGTTTCCCTACCTGGGAAGTGAGTCTAACCAGGATGATAATGAAGAGTTAGGTCAAGTGAGGTTGGCAGGCAGACACCCACGACCGGCTGCAACATCGGAGCACGTGTTCCTCCCACAGCCTCAGGTCAGCAGCCGTCATTCAGCCTGGAATAATGAACTGCCACACTGAGGGCTGTTTCTGTCCTTCCTGGGCCACATAGCTAAGCTGAAGCTCTCACTCTGTACCTGGTAACATGCAGTTCAGTATGACAAAATGCCGTCTGAGAGCAAACAATAGAGAAATTGGCGCTCCTCTTTTTCTTCTAATGGCTTTTACAAATTTTCATTCCTCCCTTGGAAGTTTTCACATACGTGTGCATGCATTTCCCATGCATTTCACACACTGAATATTTAAACTGAATCTGGACAGGTGTGGCTCTTTGTGTTCGCATAACCTTCCTGTCCAGGGTAACAGAATAGGCTGGAAAGGGCCACTACTGAGCACCCAAGCTGGTAATGATGGGCAGGTGCCATTTTGGGGTCTTTGCCATGGTCCGAGGGGAGTTTGGAAATCATCAGAACACCTGTCACTAAAAGCTGCTGATAACCAAAGGGTGCGGATAACAGTTGCTGGAGGAATGGGAGGGGGAGGTGACAGAGAGTCGGGTGACTTTAATGTTTATATTCCACTGGGGCGAGCTCTAACAAAGGCTCGTCATTTCCCAGATAACCAATCCTTTTAAAAGAACATCTGTTGAAACTGGCAATTTACATTCTTCTTAAAATACGCAGCGACATAATTAACCCTCTAGGGAGACTAATATTAGTTTATTAAAGACAATTTCTAGTTCTGTTTATTTTTACACTAAGTGATTTGTTCATATTGGAAAGAAAATTTTTTTAGTTGTCATGTGGGTTCAGTTTTATTTGGGGTGGATTCTTCCTTGTCGAGGACACAGGTGAGTAGCTGGGTGATAATATATGGCCACAATGATTGTCAACCGTGAACTGATGGAAGCATGCTGAAAATGCTTGTATTGTTTGACATTTGAATAACTTGGCATTGTGCTAACTTTTGGGTATAATTAGTCTGTCTTAAAGTGACCTGATCTGCCGTTAGTGTACGTGTGCATGTATGTAAGTGGCTCCTTTCGTCTCTGGCCGCGGCGGTGGGCTCCTTTGGCACCCATAATTGGTGGGGTTTTCTCATGCTCATTGCTGTAGTTCCTATGAATTGATTCATACTCTCCACAAGAAGATCACAGGCACTCAGTTCTTTCTGACACTGGGCTAATTTCCATCAGAGAGGAGGGAAGACAGGGCCTTTTGACATTGTGCAGAGGCCAAATGAAGTGATAGTCTTGCTAATTGTTTGGATGGCCTTCTTTGAATTGCGAAACATCATTTGAATATCCAGTCATTTGCCCACAGTTCTATATCCCACCGCAAAAAAAGCCAACTCCTGTTTTCCTCACGGCGACTCCTCAAAAGTGGGCATTCCCTTTCCAAGTAACTCTTCACTTCTCATCTCTAACCTAAGCATTCAGTTACTGAGCAAATGAAGTGTCTCAAAGAACCTTCCCCCATTACCACTTGCCCTACTGCAAAATAGGACTCACTAGTAGCAGCTTACAGAATACAACTGGCAATGAGCTCAAGTGAAAGTCACCGTGAGCTCCTTGGCTTGGTTCTCAAGCCCCTCACTTGGCCCCAGGTCACTGTTCTGGCCTCCTTTGCTTCCATTTCTGCAGCCAAACTGAGCCGAGCTCCCCAGGCTGACTCACCTGTGTCAGCTGTGCTAACCCTCTCCCCAGGTTCCACCTCCTGCCCTCTATTCGCATGTCTATTAAACTGCTCTTTGTCCATCAAAACCCAGTGGTTGGCATCTTGTCTTCCATGAAGCCTCCTCAGACCTTTAATCACCTAGACAGCTGGGCATCTCCTCCCTCCAGCTCTCCGGCACCACGGGCACTTCTGTGTCATAGTTGTCCAGCTGCACGGTCATCCTTCCCATCGGATGAGATGCCCCTTGGGGAAAAGGACCATGTTTTATTCCAGTTCTAACCATGGCCTGCACCAAATAGGGGCTCAGTGAACAGCTGTTGGATTTAGGTCTCTCCCTTCCCCCAGCTGATCTGTATTTAAGGTCTAATTGCACTTGGTGTCTTGTTTTCAATGAAATATAAGAGTTGCATCACACGTGTGTGGGAGTGATTAGAAAATCCGATCAACCTGGGAATCGCTGACTCGCACCTGGAGTTTCTTTATTTGCAACCTGGAAGATGAGAACCGAATTTGAAACCCCTGGAGAAAATTCCAGCACATGAAACTATTTTGAATGACAGTCATTTGAGGATTGGGATGAAGGCAAGCACAGATGCCCCTGGAGACCTGGGAGTCGCTGCCACCCATTGCACTTCCTTCCACCCCCTCCCTTCGCTATGTTCGTCAAGACCCTGCAGCCCACAGTGCTGCTGAGTGACATCCCTTGGCATTGTCCCTGCACCTGAAATGTGTTCAGTGTAGCAAGTGACTCTCTGAGGTACAGAGTGGAAGGTGTGGGCGTGTGCTCTCTAGATTTTTGAAACTTGGCATTCTCCCTTGAAAATTCCTGGCCAATGGCTTGCACATCACAGTTAAACGAACACCCAGAAAATAAGTGACACTGTAGCTCGAGGGGCATTTCCATAGCAAGGGAAATAGTCCCACAGACACTGTGTGTACCACTTGTCAGGGGTGAGGGGAAAGGCTTGCACCAAAGGCCAATGGAGACTTCAAGAGGCATGGGTTACCAGCCACACAATCATCGAGGAAACATGTCTCCTGAAAGTGTATGTACATGTGTGTATCTTCAAACTGAGGAATTTATTTTTTCTATCGCTAGCCACTGGGCAAGCTGACCCAGGCTAATGGCCCACCGAACGGGCCACCTCAATGATTCTTCAGCAGTTCAGTCCATTCCTATAACCTCCTAGCCTCTCTTTAATCGTTGTATGCAAAACCCACCACCCCACAGTGTGAGGGAATCAAATATATGCAACATCTAGTCTACCCTGGACTGACAGTGGATAAGGTAGGAGCGCCTTGCTACATCTAGAACCATGGCAGTGAGCAAGAGGTGGTCTGTGACCCCGGGGACAGAGCCTGGGGCCTGCCCAGTCTGTGTTTCCCTTCTGTCCCCAGAGAGACTGGGTTCACGTTGGAATTCTCTGTATGCACTGGCTTAGGGAAGTGTGGTGGTGGTGCTTGTGTGCAACAACAACCTCCAGGATTATAACCGAGGGAGTTAGGGGGCTCTCAGAGAACATGTGTCACCGTATCAAAGTAGGCTTTTTCCTTGATTTGTAGCCTTTTGACAATTTGCCAGGGGCTTTATCCCAGATATTCTGAATGGTGAACACTCAGTGTGCATGCATCCACTTCCCAAGTCCTTTACCCTGCCAGACATTACTAATCAGTCACGATCATGCTCAGCACACTACTCCATGTAGCCACCACTAATCATCTGGAGTCAGTGTGGGAGCTGCTTTTTACGTATCCTCTTCGCAAAGTGGCATTTTGGTAAAAGGCATCATAGTTCACCCCACAGAACACGGACTGGCCCCATGTATAGCAGTCATACCTTTGGGGATCTTATTCCCAGTGATGTTTCTCAGCCATGGGTTGGCCTTCCTCCTGGGAGAAGGCTGGAAAAACTTCAGGCCAGTTACCTAATGGAATATTACGTGTTTTCCTCTTCCATTTTCTGCTGGGGCCTGGTACTCACTCTCCAACCACAAGCTGGAGCTGTTGTCAGAAAAAGTCTTACATTAAGAATTTGTCTATTAGAGATGGCCAATAGACCATGAAAAGATGTTCGTCGTCACTAATCATGGGAGAGATGCAAATGAAAACCACAATGAGATGTCACCTCACCCCTGTCAGAACGGCTGTCATCACTGAATCAACAAACAAGTGCTGGCGAGGATGTGGAGCAAGGGACCGTTGCCCTGATGGTGGGGATGCGGACTGGCGCAGCCACTGTGGAAAGCAGTGTGGGGGTTCCTCAAAAAATTAAACATGGAACTGCCTTTTGACATAGTAATTCCTCTTCTGGGAATACATCTGAAGAAAGCTAAAACACTAATTTGAAAGAATATACGCACCCCTGTGTTTTCTGCAGCATTATTTACAATCGCCAAGATATGGGAGCAGCCCAAGTGCCCATCAGCAGAAGAGTGGATAAAAAAGCTGGGGTACATTTATACAATGGAATATTACTCAGCCATAAAAAGAACAGAATCTCACCATTTGCGACAGCATGGATGGACCTAGAGGGCATTATGCTAAGTGAAATAAGTCAGCCAGAGAAAGACAAATACCATATGATTTCACCCATATGTGGAATCTAAAGAATAATGTAAATGAACGAACAGAACAGAAACAGCTTTATAGACACAGAGAACAGACCGATGGTTACTGAAGGGGAGGTGGCTGGGGGATTAAGGGATTGATAAGTACAGATTGGTAGTTACAAAACAGTCACAGGGATGTAAAGTACAGTGATGATACAGTTGATAATACTGTAATAACTATGTGTGGTGACAAGTGGGTACAGGAAATATGGGGGGGCACATTGTGAAGTATATGGTTGTCTAACCACTATGTTGTACACCTGAGACTAATACAAAGTGGTACTGAATGCAAACTGTAATTGAAAAAATTGAAAAAGAAAATAAAGAAAAAGTTTTGCAAATTAAGACAGTTGGCTAGCACTGTTCTGATCCAGAAGCTTTCCTGGAACATAAAGGATCCACTGCAGGACCCGTTGCCGTGGCAGCCTCACCCAGCCCATTGGAAGTATGATTTGACTTATGCGTACAAAGTTTCAGGAACCTGTCTGTTGCACCAAGCTATGTCTACTTGTGTGGGTAATTAATGTGTGTCTGTTATCCCCTTATATCGCACAGAATTGCAGTTGTATTCAGTCACTCTAGGTGTCTACAGTGTCAGGTGAGTTATTTGTAAAATATCCTAGGGTTGTTTAAAGATCTCTTTGTGAGCTCTGATTAGTAACATAACAATGGAAGCAACACAAATGCAGCTGATACCTGCATAGCACTTACCGTGTGCTTGTATATCAGCATATACGCAAACGATACATAGCGCTCGTTCTGCACACTTTTCATGAAGGATTCCTCACCACAGGCCTGCCACCACCTTGCATATCAGGTAGCCGAGGCACATAGCAGGTAAGTGACCAGGCCAAGAGCATGCAGCTGGAGTAAGTGTCTGATCCGCCTAAGTCTGTGTTCTTACCCCCACATAATATGTGATCATCCCAAATTTTCTCTCCATTTGGATGGACTAATGGTAGCCCTGCCTTACTAAGCCAAGCCGGGATTTCAGACTTTTATGATGATTGGAAGGTACCAAAGTTAGGAACCGGAGGCTTAGCGAAGGTCGGAATCTCAAGGTGATGGCGTTTCTTTTGCATTTTGGATCGTCAATAAATAAACAAAAAACAAACACAAAACAATAAGCAAACAAAAGGAAAATAAAACCAGCAACAAACCACTTTTATGCCCCTTAAAAATTCTTTGTCGGCCGCCCTCCAAAGCCCTGTCTGACACAAAGGCCAGCAGTGGGCTGCCCGAGGCTCACATGTGCTTTGATGGGAAGTACTCCCCTCCCGGGTCCGCGTGGTGGTGGCTTAATGGACTGTATGTCAGTGGCTTTTTGAGGAAAAGAAATGTAAGGCTTGGTCCTCGGTCCTTGAGTCAGCACATTGAACTTTTTGTCAATTAGCCCCCCCGCCCCCATCTTATGGTACGGCCTTTCCTGTAATTACAGTCAGGATCCTATAGCCGGAGGAAGGCCTGTCAATTGAGGAAGAGGCTGATGTCCATCGCACGGTGACAGCCGGTTCTGAGGGTTTCAGGCCTGTCCTTAGAGAGCCTTGCTATTTCCTCCTCAGGTACTTTGCCTCGACCCAGCTTGCCACCATCAGATGGACAGAGGTGTCTTTTTCCGTGGCTGAGCCCAGGAGGTCAGGCCCCTAGGATATGACATACTTGCAAAGTGGAGATGGGTCATTGATTTGTATTGTTTTTAATTACACATCATTTAAGAAACATTCCTCTGTGTGCGCACAGGAAGAGATCTAGAAAGGCGTCTCGCTGACTTTTCATCAGGTTTGGCCCCTGGGGAGTGGGTTTGGGGAAGGAGCCGTAGGAAAGCAATCTTGTTTGACTTTAGAACAATCCGTGCTAGTTTTTTCTTTAAGTGAGCGTGGATTACTTTCATAATTCCAGGTTACTATATGGTTGAAGAATCAAGGTCAATAAACTCATTTCTGATGGTCAGGAATTCCCCAAGAGAGGAAAACTTTAAATGGGAACCACAAAGTCTCCTGGACACCTTGAAGGGGTGCCTTAAGCTGGATGATGGGTTTTCATTATTGCTTTCAGAATTTCTAGACAATTAGAGCTCATAATTCTTTTTGACTGTTTTTCTATGTGGGTTTTTAGCTTCCCTGGCTGCCCTCACCCCTACTTCCCATCGTTTTCCTGTCTCAAAAAATGAAGCGCATGTTCGTGGTCATCATTGATGTTCTGCCTTTTTGAAGTTGTAAAAAAGTGAGTGCCGGCTGGCAGAGCATACGCAAAGATCGCCGACGATGTTGTAGTGTGTAGCCCTGTTGGGCAGTTTCATATCTATGAGGAGCTAAACATGGAAGTTAAGGGAGCGCTCACCTCTCTCAGTAGGTGACTGGTATGCTGTGGGTCTGTCCAGCTAACTTGGCCCCGATCGTAGCGTGAGAGCCGTCTCTGCCACTCCCACCGTTGTGTTTCCGTGGGCACGTGGTGGTGAATGGGTTCGTCCATCCCACTTGCTTTGGGACTTGTGGACTCGAAGGCAAGAATATGCTCTACACACCCTGAGTTTCTGGTTTTCTGCCAACAGAGGCCCCTTTGGACCGACTGCCAAAATATTAGCTTTCTCCCTATGAGTTTGTGATTGCTCTTCCCCAGGGGATGATGGGAAGCTGTTTGAGGTCCAGAGCCCAAGACTTGGATAGTTCACTCCAGCCTCCCTGTGACACCTTTTGTGGGCCGTCTGCATGGAAGAGAGAAGATACCCTTACTTGTCAATTCTTTCCCTTCCAGCTCTGTCAAACCAGCAAGAAGGAAAATCAAGTACTCAAAAATCAAGAGTAAAATTTTTCCAAGAATGACATCAGTAGCAGACTTTGGGAGAAGGAGGCACGTTTGGGAAGGACTCTGAAGGGAGCCCAGGGTGCTGGGTGCTCAGGCCTACAGCCCTCTGTGTAGGCTTGTTGCCTTGGCACAGAGGGCCGACCACCCTCTGCCAGGTGCGTTTCCACGCAGGCTTGGTTGTGTGCAGGGAGATGTGTAGGTACATGTGGTTTTGTGAAAAGATAGGC
This sequence comes from Macrotus californicus, assembly GCA_007922815.1. Taxonomy (NCBI): domain Eukaryota; kingdom Metazoa; phylum Chordata; class Mammalia; order Chiroptera; family Phyllostomidae; genus Macrotus; species Macrotus californicus. The sequence continues at coordinate 82,671 of VMDR010001867.1, read as the reverse complement.
CCATAAAAAAGGCTCATCTTTTGCCCTGAAAGCTGGTTTCTTTTCATCTTATTCATGATTTTTCCTTTCAAAATTTTTTTTTCACTTCTTTAATGGACTTTATTTTTTAGAGCAGCTTCAGGCACACAACTAAAGTGAGTGGAAAGTCATAGATTTCCCATATACCTCTGCCCCGACATCTACACAGCCTCCCTCACTGTCAGCATCCCCTACCAGAGCGGTGCATTTGTTGTGGTCAGTGAGTGGGTCTTCGGTAACGTCCAAGGCTGGAGTCTTCCACTGGCAACACCTTACTGGAAGTGCTGGCCGTCAGGAGAGACTTGAGACAAGGACAGCGGGGTCTCAGGCCCAGCCTATAAGCTGTACGTGTATTCCTGAGGCCAAAGCCTCGCAGGTGTTCAGTCTGTTTGGGGGTCATGTCAATGACAGTAATTATTGCAATTATAAGTGGGCGTTAGGATGATTGGTTTGTGAGCAGAAGTAGTATGTTTCTGTCCTCTCCCCGCCACCTCATCGTATGTTTAATGAGTGCTTGTTTGATTGGATCTAAGCCACCTCCCTGATGAGGGCCACACAGTCTGAGTGCTGGGCACCATGTACATTGCAGGGCCTGCAGCTGGGTCCAGAGATGTCGCCCTGAGCTGTCTTTCTCAAGAAGTTACTCCGTCTTACCTCAAAAAAGAAAATTAAAAGGCAGACTAATGATAGAATGGAGGAGCTAGGACACAGGAAAAGCGTGTTTTTAAGGAAGTTGGATCTTTTTAAGAAATCATTGAGATTGTCTACATGAAGGGGAAAAGAAAGAACTTGGTTAGAGTCCCTGTGTGCTTTGTAGTTTTGTCTTATTTGTAAACTTCACACTGTCATCAATGAGGCTCATCTACTGCTCTCAGAGCTTAGAGGGTGGGGCGTTGGAGGGGCACGTCTCCACCCCTACCTCTTCCCCCGCTAAGGGCAGGGTGTGTTGGAGGGATCACACCTTCAAATCACACATGCCCTGCGCACAAAATCTGGAATACTAGAAAACCCCGCCCACTGAGAAAGCACTAAGTGTGATGCTGCTGCTGGGAGCTTGAATGAATGACGCAGAGACAGAAAAGGGGCTGCCCACCTTTGGCTGAAAGGAAACTAGCGACATGCATGATGGGAAAAGTTCAGAGGGAACGTTATGCTGGTTTGCTGATTCAGCAAAAGAGTGTGGAGGTATTTGTTTATGGCTGGTCCACATTCCTTTTTTTTTTTTTTTTAATATAAATGCAACTTCCTCAGTTGCCTCTCCTTCATTGGCACTGAGAGGAGCACACTGATTGAGTTAAGATTGAATACTACAAAAGCTAAAGGAATAATTCTGAGGACTTTTAGTCTATTAACTATGTGAGGCTTCTTAATAGTTTGGCTTAAGGCAAAAATGATTTTACTCTAGTTTCATCCTTGTTGAGTCAATAATTAACCGAATTTGATTAAAACTGAATTTTCCAAGTATCAAAACCATCTGGGTCTTTCTCTGTTCATTTGAAAAATTGCCGGAGTCTCTGTCTCCAAAGAGTTCAAGGTGTGCCGTCTGGGGGTGGGGGAGACTCCAGGCATCTACCTCATCGGGATGGCTTTCCCCGGGGGAGGCAACAAGCTTGGTTTCCTTTTCCTCCCGGCCTTGCTCCTGATGGAAGGTGCTGCCGTCCTGGGTGGCACTGGCCTAGGGGGAGACCCCGGTCGTCTAGCAGCGCCCTCATAACAGCCTCTGTTTTTTTCCCTTTTGGCTCTTGTCCTTTTTACCTCCGTTAAACTTTATAAATGGCCAGGCGGGGCTGGTGGGGAGTTCCTGCGCTTTGGTGACTGGCAGGGACTGCGGGTCCCTCAGCAGCTGTCTTTGGGTCCACGACGCTAGGTTACAGAGGGGCTCCCTGCCTCATGGCTCAGAGCCCCTTCCCAGCTCCTGTCAAAGCCCTCCCTGTGCCCTCTCTGTGCATTTGACTTTCTCCCCCTCCAGGCTTAGTCTTTTCTGGAGTCAGGACTGTACTTTATTATTTTTACCTGTAGCTCCAGGGTCCAGCACAGGATGTGACACTGGCACCTATAAACTACATCCATGGGATGAACTCGTGAGAAGAAAAAGAAGGTCAAGGCCATGTAGGTCCCATTGTCTCTGGATGTTAAGCACTTGAATTTCATGTCATGGGCCCCTCCCTTACATTCCAGCTTTCTATGCTGTAAACAGACATACCTGCTTTGGGCTAAGTAGCATGAGGTAGCACCAAATGTTCCTTCCCATTTTGAGTCCTGACTTCTTTGAGTCCTTTGAAAAAGGAAGTAAGAAGGACAGATGGAGAGGAAGTGGGTTGAAATCTGGTTCAGATGGAGAAAGAAAGACCAAACCAAACAATGAACCAGAAAAGCCGGTGAGAATGGTCATGAGCAGATGCTGAGGGTTTTGGGGTGTGATGCCAGTGAATGGAACTGAGGGCAGCTTTTCAGTGTTGAAGTTCACTAGCCTAGGCGTGCTACTACTTCGAGTCAGTGCGTGCATGTGCAGTGGGGGAAAAGATGGGCCTTTGGAGAAAATGTATGGACTGCTCGGCCTTTCCTGTGGGTGTTGAGGCTCCATTCCAGTTGCCAAGATTAAATGGAATTGTCCCCACTGCCGTTCACTTTAACTCTGCATAAAATGTGGCCAACATTTCTGCACTTCTGTCTCTCTCCCTTCCTTCTTTCTCTTATTCCTTCCTTTCTCCCTCCATCTATCCTTTTTTTGTTTTTTAACACACTGCACGCTGCCTCACCGAGTCGACCACAGTAGCATTTTACCGCGTTGAGCAAACCATGGTGAGGAGTGCCAGCCACATGCTGCTGGAACACCTGGCTGAAACACCTGAGCGTGTCTGCAGGACCTGGGTGGGGAGACGGCTCGCTTCAGTTTACAGAATGGGGGGCTCAGCTGGGGCGTCATCTCGATTACTTCCGAGCAGCCTTCCAGCTGGACCAGCTTTTTGGGAACACATGTATGTTTGTGCTGGAAGCCCCAGTAATGTCATTTAATCCAAAAGCTTTTTTCTGTGATGAATTATTCAGGCAATGTTTTCCAAAACCGTCCCTGATCGGTACAGACCCAGAGAGAGAACAACGCCCGGGCCGGGCCTGCGAGGAGTCAATGTTTCTGGCTCAGAGAAGTTCCAAAAGAAAGAATTCTAAGCCAGTGTGTTTCCTTCTCTGGGCAGCAAGTAGTGCAGGTACCACACTCAGGTTTACCGAAGTTTAGCTTGGATTAGAACGCAGACAGGGAAATACACGCAGTCTTGCGGGGGCGGAGGAGGTGGGGGCTTTTGTCCCTCAGCATTCATAGTGAGGAGTGTCGGGTAGGACAGAGACTCAGCTGGGAGCTGGCGACTGAAGTCCCCAGTTAATGTCCACAAAATTCTGATCTCTGAACCTGAATGTGCTCCCCTCCACAGGCATTTTTTGGAGGAGTACATTGAAACAGTTCTTGGAACAGTGCCCACCTATTGTAAGAGAGCAGACAAGCTGGTTCAGATATCTTTCTTCTTGCAAACATTTTGGCACTATTTGTGACAATCGTCTGATGGAGAGTTCAAGATGACCAAATCCTGCCTGCCGCAGCACACATAGATAGTTGCGGAGTTTTAGACATGGACTTGGGGAGAACAGGAAGAAATACAAAGTAGAGATTTTGTAGGAAATGGAGTGGTAGCAACCATTTCACTCAGCTTTTCCTTTCATTCTACTCTGGTTTTTTTTTTTTTTTTTTTTGTTATTGGCTTGCTCCCAAACAGTGGTCCTCAGTTCTGCCTGTACTTTAGAATCACTTGGGAAGTTCTTTAAAAATAGTGCTACCCCAGGCTAATTGAATCTGGATCTCTGGTGGGGGAGGATGTTGGGTTTGCGGGGCGGGGGGAGTGTGGCAGTGAGGGCTGAAAACCTGTGTAATTCGAAGTGCCTCATCGTCAGATTTCAGGATCTGGGGGGAGAGACACTTATGTAGAAGGTTTCTGGGGGTGTGGAGCTGGGTCAGATCCCCTTTGCAAAGGTGAGATAGGCGTCCAGCTTGACCAGGATTTCAGTGTGCTTCTCTTAGGCTGGTCCAGTCCTTTCTCCTTCCTGTCTGTTCTTCCTTCACCCAGGCAGATGCTTTTCCATCCAACGGCATTCCGCAGGGTCTGCCTGCCATGAGCCCTCCGATATCCTTTTCAAACAGAACAACACAAAACAGGCTTATTGACATATTATGCACCAGCCATACAATTCATCCCTTCAAAGCATGTCCTTCAGTGGTTTTTAGTGCACTTACAGCGTGTCCTCCCATCACCACAATCAACTTTCGAACATTTTTTAATTAGCCTAAGGAGATACTCTGTGCTCCTTCGCCACCACCAGTGGCCCCTCTTGCAGGCCCAGGCTGCACTGGTCTGCTTCCTGTCTCTGTGGATTTGCCTGTTCTGGGCATTTCATATAAATGGAATGATGCACGACGCGGTCTTTCTCTTTCTTCTTTCACTTAGCCCATAGTTTTCGCCGCTCATCCCCGTTGTAGCGTTTGTCAGTGCTTTGTTTCTTTTTGTGACTGAATAATATTCCATTGCATGGACGCACCACATCCTATTTACACTTTAATCAGTTGATGGACACTTGTGCTGCTTCCAGTTCATGGCTCTTAGGGATAACAGTGCTGTGAACACTCATGTACAAGCTGTGGTGTGGACCATATTGGCATTCCAGTATCCTCCCATAACATGTATTGGCGCCATCGTCTGTGACACTGGGGATGCATCTCAGAACCAAATCATCGTTAGCAAAGCAGGCAGCCCTGGAACCAGACCAGGAAACTTTGGGACCTTCTTCAACCGTGACCTACTGTATGGCCTTGAACTGTGATTCTCAGGTGAGGAGGGAATGCATCGACAACTCCTTGCTTCCAGAGATAGCGAGAGGCGAAATGAGCTGTTTTCCGAGAAAGGAAGGCGCTGTATTCCTCGGTTACTACAAGGCGTCAGTATTGTTTGTGTGATTAATGAGTCCACATTTCCGACGTTCCCATTTAATGTCTCTGAGCCTTCTAACAACATCGCCTCTTGTGTGTTGCTGACTCTTTCTGAGATTTATGGGGCCTAACTCACAAGCGATGGGTGTCTGGGTTAAGGAAACCTGAGAGTCACTTCTCCTGTCTGACCCGAGGAAATTCCCTTTAAGCTGCTTATCAGAGGTGCTTGCTGAGAGCATGATGGGAAGACGGAGTCCTCTGTCCCCTGGTCAAGTCTGGAATCTGCGGTCATTCCATTTTAACTGAAGTGGCAAGACACGAACAGATCTGTGGGTCCACCTTTAAGTATCTGCTGACGGTTCCACTTTTTAAATTTAGTTTAAAAAATACATGTGCTGCAGTTCCTTTTCTCCCCATACTCCTGCTCTTTAGTGTGGATTAAACTATAATCCATTATTATAAAAAGAAAGAAAGAAGGAAAGAAAGAAAGGAAGGAAACTTTGATCAAGGTGGTTTAGATAAACTAAATATGCCTCTAGTTTTACTAACAACAAAGCAACTCTTTATTTTTCATTTAAAGCACCATCCGTGCTGGATTTGTAAAACAAAAAGAAACTGTCCACATCATTTAAAATTGGATTTCTCTTTAAAATATTCACAAAGTGCAAAAAAACACATACAATTGTGTATGCATGATTTGACCACCAGGGGGCATTGTGGTTTGACTGTCCATTTAGACAGCCTGCGTTCTATCAGTTTACCCAGAAAATAGAAGGCCTGGGCGTATTTCTGATTTCTTCCAAGAAGGAATCCTATCTGGAAGAAAACAGATGTCGATTCTTTCTCCTCACTAGCAAACAGTAGTGTTGTCAAATTTGCTAAACTTAGCCAGTTGAAGATTAACATGCAATATATAATGTGCATGTGCCTAACTGTACAATAAATGGTAAATCACATTTTTATGCTTTCTCTGAACTTGGAAGCTGCAAGTTATTTATTTTTTTTTATTTCCTGGATGCGATGAAATAAATAACATTCAGATACATTTTGAAAATGTCAGTCAGGAAAAAAAAAAAGTACCTGGCAACTCTGTTTGATAGATTTCTTTTATGATTAATTCTCCTATTAAGTTTTAATGACTTTAAAGATATAAAGCTAGAAACCACAAAACTAGGCATGGTTAATAAATAACTGAAATACCAGGTGTATAGAAATGCATCTGTGGAAAAATGAAATCATATATCCTCTAGGATGTATTAGGAAACAGCTCCTTGGCAAGCCTAAGGTATCCCTGAAGAGGGGGAAAAGTTTAAAAACAGTGAACTAAAGAAGGTTTTTATAAAAAAGAAAGTCCTAAGACAAAGGTACTCTCTACGATTCATATATATAAGTTAAATTATTTTATGAACCAGTATTTATCAACAAGGTTGGTGTTCTCTTGGAATGCATTCCTCCATTACAGATCTTTAAAAATCTTTGTACAGATTTTCGAGTCTTTCTTCTCAAAGTTTCCTTCCTGGGGTCCTCTGACCCAGGGAAAGCGCCCTGCTGCTTTGTGGTTTCGTAAATGCGCCCAGAAGCGGTGGCAACAGTGTTTTGGTGATGCTGTCTTTTCTCCCCTTCTGCACTCAGAATTTATTCAGTATAACTCGGTTCACCTCAAAACATCTCTGTGAGCAGTGGGTGGATAGAAGACTTCATTCCAGTTTCAAAATAGCACTGTGCGTTTCCTCAGGGCCCTGCAGGCCAGCCCTGGACAGGCGACCCCACCCCACGGGAGGTGGGCACAGCTGGGTTAGTCAGTTTCCGGAACAGCTCCACCAGACCTCTTCAGCTGAGCAGTTTAGAAACAAAACGCACATTAATTAATATGAATAAGGACTGGGAAGTGTTGCAGAGCCCCCAGAAGAAGAATGTATAAATGTTTGTGTTTTGTACATGCTTATGTGCAGGTTTTTGTGCCCGAAAGGAGATAAATGCCACATTTGATGCAAGTTCTTCTCTCTACCAAGGACTGTGGTCACCCTTTAACTCCTCTGGGCCCCCAAAGCACAATCGGTGCTGTTTGGAGCCTCTACCCCAGACAGCCACCCCCCTGCCACCCCGTTCTCTGGAACTTCGAATCTAAAGATCTTTTTAAACACACTGAACTTATTTTTGAAAGTGTTTGGCCCATCCCAAATGAATACTGATTCCCAGCCTGTAAAATGCTTGGAGGGAGAAGACAGGGAATATCGTTCTTTTCTGTTTATGTTATTTTGTACTGAGTTAACACACTTGCCAGGAGTCCGAGGCAGCCTCTGGCTCGACAATGCCTCATTTAACCAGCCTGGTTTCGAGAACAGAGTCGGAGTCCCTGGGCCCGCTCAGCAGCATGCAGGTCTCTCCAGAGCTGGAAGAGACCAAAGCAAATAAAGTGAATCTGTTTCCCCATGAAAATCATCTTACTTTTTTGAGGGCGAGGATGTAGATTTGGCCTGCGCAGCCCGAGAGCCTGGGCCAATGCCAGATACCCAGGTCCTCCCAGGTTTCAGAGAATTGCAATGCTGGGCTGCAGAGCTCAGTGACCTGCCTCTTGGGGCCAAGCAGCCTCACCAGAAATGAGGCTCTCAGCTTGCTCCAAACTTGGGAAGTTGCTGGGAAGTCTGGTTAGCAAATCCCTCATCCCCAGTCCTGGCTATATCTCCACACTCTCGCTAGCACACGGAGCACGTAGGCTTGAGGCTGGAAGAAACCCCAAGCATTTGGCCAGGAACAGGTTCCAGCTGGCCCCGGCGCTGCGCTTTAAAAATTACCCAGATGAACTGATTTTGTATAGGGAGTGGGTGGAGAGGACTCCAGGGCCGAGGAGGAAGATTCGGCCTTTCTCTCCCTAATCATGAGCAATGTGATTTGGAGAGAGAAGCGGGAGGTTGGCTTGGCAACCCACATTTCCTTGGCTGGGCTCCAGAGGAGAGGGTGATGTGGAGGGAAGGCACACCATGTCCGGTCAGCCCTACTTGGACTGCCTGCACTTACGGGGCCTTCGGCTGGGCATCCTGTTGGTCCGTGCCCAAACGACAGTCACTTGGCCAAGCAGGGGCTGCCTAGAGAGGGAGGCGACTGGCTTCCATTTTGGGGGGAGTGGCTGCCGTGGACATGAAAAGACTACAGCAGAGATAGGAGGCGTCCCTACAACCAGGACCTGGCCTCCAGTCCGTCCCCGCAGCCAGGCAGGCCACATTCCCTTGGCCCAGGGCCCGAACCCATTCTTGGCACACGCCAGCACCCTATATCGCTTCTGCCTCAGGAACGGATCTGGCCAGTGACTTGGCTGCTCTAGAAACTGAGCAGCCGCGTTCGTGTGTGCGTCACATTTCTATTTTAGCCTGAGAAAGAGGAGAAAGAAATGAAAAAGGAACCAGAGCCTGAGCATTCTCATTCTTGATTCCCTCCACCCCCAGAAGGTGTAGCTGGAATGTCCAAAAATATGTCCACCCGCCCAAATGTTTATGGGCAAGTGAGGGATTCTGCGTCCTTTCCCCGCACCTGCTTCCCTGCTGGGTGCAGTGACCCCGCAAGCTGGCCAGGTGGGAAGAGCCTTGGAGCGCAGGCCCTGGTGGAGGTCCGGGCTCGAGCAATCTTACTTCCCCACACCCTGTTTCTGCTGAGCCCAGATCCTTCAGGCCCAGGTGCCGTCTAATCTGTGCTGTTGTAAACACTGGAGGGGCGAGATTTTTCTTGCAAGGGCAACATTATCTCAAATAAAGTGACAGGCATGGGCCGTGCTCTCCTGCGCAGCCAGCAGAGCGGAGGGAGGTAAAGCCCCAGAACCAGCAGTGTCTGGAGGGGAGAGAAGATGAGTGATTTCTGTGTTGACTCTTTTCTAAAGACAACATTAACAGGGATGTATAAATATAAATATCTTTTCTCTGGCCAAGCACCCTAGATTAGATTGCACATTTGAAATGTGAATTGCGGTTAGGAAACATGCATGTTTATTTTAAGCCGCTGACCCTCAGGGAGAAAAATAAAAATAAAAAGGAAACAAACAAACCGTTGTCACTGACAAGTGGTAGAATATTCTATTTTATATCGCACAGATATTTTATAGTTCTGGCACTTCTAGGGACCGCTTTGGAATACTTCTAGCCTGGTTTGTCCATAAAAAGCCGTCTGTGTTTTTATGTTTGGAAAATACATGCAGCGAAGCCCACAGCATGTCATATTAGGTATCTCATCCTTGAGGAAACAGCGCGAAACATCATGTCCCCCATAGCAGCCCCACCCCGGCGCCCTTTGAGAAATACCTTGGTGCTGCCTTCAGCCAGATCAGCATTACACTTCTTGATATATGCCCTTGACTGTTTGGGGCATGTGTGAATTATAACACTGTGTGGGGAGCACAGCCCATCTTGTGTTGAAGCTGCTCCCCGCCGCCTCCGCCGCGGGTCCCGGGGTCCCACCTCGCTTAATAAGGCGTGCGGGAGCCTGTGCACGCTCACCTGTTCAGACTAAACCAAATGGCAGGGCCCTCTAACTGCAGGACGCAGCTGATTGCCCGGCAGCCTTGCCTTGACATCAGTGCGCCCGTGTGTTTTCCAGACCCGCCCCCGCCCCGTTCTAGTTTTACTTTCTCTAATCAGTTTCTGCCGCAGAAACAAGAGCAAGCTTCCGAGGGTAATAATGCTGCTCGTCTCTCAGAAGTAAGTGGGTGGCGACCGTGCCCTCCGAGTCACGTGAACAAAGGAGAAACCGGTGGTCCCGGCGGGAGAGGTGGAGAGCAGAGTGCAGACTCCGGAGTGCACGGCCCTGGCTGCGCCGGCACTGCCCGCCGGGTCTCCCTCCGCGGGGCTGGTCTCCTTGCTGAGGTTCTCCGGTCAGCAGCGGCGAATGCTCTTCCCTCTGTCTCCTTTGTCTTAGTCAAGCCGACCAGCTCTTTTCAGGAACACAGATATGTAATCACCTGCTGCTGTGAGACCTCAGCCATGGGTCTCCCGGCTGTGTTCGACAGCATCTCCCTCTCTAGGAAAACGAGGGGCTTTTGCCAGCAGGATGTCCCATAAAAGGGTGTGTGCACGCGTGCGCGTGTGCGCCCGTGCACCGGAGCACCCAGGCCTGCGTGCTCACCGGCCCGTTTCCAGTGTGCGGCGCAGCCCTCCGCTCCTGTCGGCCGGGGCGCGGCGGGTCAGGAGCTGGCAGGGGCGCGTGACCCCGCCGTGGGACATAGACGCCGTTACAACCCAGATCGTGCAAACTTACACTTAAACGAGCTACATTCAAAACACAGTCGTTCAACGTTGGCAGCTCAGCGCTTCCCAGCCATCGTGCTGCCTTCTACTACTGTCACCCGTGCTCCTGAGGTGTGTCCAGACCTGCGGGGTCTAGAATGGCCGGTGGCCGCGCGTCTCTCCAGCCTTGCGTCCGGTGACAGCACATGGGTGGCGTGACCGCAGCAGTGGGGGCAGGAGATACACCATGGAAACAGGCAGTATTTGGTTGGCTGTTTTCTTCATATTGCCTCGGCCTCAGAAAGTAATTACAATGTTAATGATGCTGATTAAACTTAAGAATCTGTCTGTAGTCATGACATTGTGCATATTATTTAAAAATGAGGAAATATTCTTTCAGCATATGAGAAAAACTATGATCCAGTTCGGCACAGAAACGGATTGTATCACTGAGGAATGAGTGAAGTTCCCAAACGCATCTGTTTGCTTGTTTCACTGGCATCTCACTGGTGGACCCATACTCAGCCAGCATCTGTACCGGAAGTCACTGGCCTATCCACTGAATCTCTGCTGTGGATACAGGAGTTGGGCAGAAATCAGTGAAAGAACTGGGTGAGAATCAATTGGTTCTAGGGGGTTTATAATAAAGAGTATTTTCACTTGTAAATTATGTGCTAACGTCTTTTCTGTCAGTAAACTGTGATAATCATACGTGTGTACATGTGCAGGCATGCATTTGGTTTTTGGAGAGCCGTGTTAACCCTTTCCCAGAGCACTGGGTTCCCCTTCGTCAGCCGCTGCCTCATGGGAATGCTGGAGGACTCACTGAGATGGCATGCCCAGGCGTGCCTGCCCTGGGGTCGGCCCCCAGCCACCGTCATGCCAGGGGTGGTAGGCACCTTCCCACCCCTCATCGCCATCAGAGAGAGTAGGGTGGCATGTGCCTGCTGTGCAGCGTGCCTGTAGCAGACTCTCCCAGCATAGTGGGCTTCTCCGTGTGCCTGGTTCAAACTGCACATCTGTAGTCCGAGGATGTTAATTTTCAGAGAGCAAAGGTCTTTTAGGGCTAGCAAATTGTAGGTCCTCCCCAATCTCTTGATACTTATAGTCCTTCCAACAGTCTGTACAAAAATCGGGAAGAGGCCAGGAAAGGCTGCTGTTAATGTAAAGATGGCTGGCTACCTTCCCCGGCTTCCGCGACACACGTTGTCTCCCAATCCTACCAGGAACCACTTCTGTTCCCTTAAATCAGCCTTTTAGGATGCTTTACAAGGGTGCCTTCTTCCCAGACACTCTGACCTTTCAAAAAGGATCTGAATTTTTTTTTTTCAAAGCTGTGAAATGATGTGCATCAGAAATACCCACCCAAAAACAAAAAAGGGGACAAGATGGCTGGCACCTTGCTGTCCTGTGGAAGAGGATCCAGGGACCTTGCAAACACGTCTAATGTGAAGGTCATTTGTTCTTCCGAGAGCCAGGCATTCCATCTCTCAAGCCTACCACCTAAGAAATGCCCAGAACGAAGTGATTTCGGAGTGATCACAGTAACCTCCCCACTCACATATCCTCATGTATTTCTTGTTATTCCAGTTGAGTACCGCACTCAGGCAGAGGTTGCCAATAAAGTTTTATTGTAGGAGCTGTGTCAATATCTGTAGTACCCCCGGCCTTGGGTGCTTGTAATTAAAATGCCACAGATAGTCTAGGAGAGGCATGAAAATTTGATGGCAAATTGATTTCAGGTTCATCTTGAAATTTGTCCTCAGCTGCACTCGATACCCCTGGCAGACGTAGGATGGCTTTTGTCAGGAGGTCTGCTAGGGTGAGACAGAGATGTCTTGGTCTGAATATTAAATACAGCGTGCTACGTATGACCGATTATTCCTTTCGTCCTAAAACACACAGCTACTGCTCTTTGCACATTCCTCTTCGTTGAATGTGCAAGATAGGATCCCATAGATCCACTTTACATACGAAAAGAAGTTGTATAAAATGTGCTGGGCATAAGGAATACAGAGTTTTAGAAACACTGGCTTCAAACACAGGGTATTCTATTCAATATTCTAAACTTAGAAGTGCTACTTGCATCTAATTTAAGAAAGCTAGAAAAAATAATGGTAATCAAGGTAGTGTAATCGAGTATCACAACCTTATAGTGTTTCCTCAAAATAGTGAGTAGCAGAAAGGATAAAGCCATATAAGTGGGGGGAAAAAACCAATATTTAATGTTATGAATTGCTGGTTCCTGTAAACTTGCATTTATGCATCACATTATAAAAGCCATTATCCTTATGTATTGTTCCTGCAGAAATGCACTATGATAATATAATTTTAAAAGTATATTTGTTTTCAGAATTTAATTTCAAAAAGGTTTGAGGGGAAAATAATGTTGAGTTTTTAGTGTTTTTAATTTTAAAAATATGTCATTCAGTTGAATTAAACATGTTCAAGAAAACCCATTTAATAATCTGAAATTATTCATTTGGCAATTAATTGCATTAACTTTAGAATTCAAAGTATGATTAGAAACAGGATTTAAAAGAGCAATACGCGGGCAATATGAGAGCAATGCATTCATTCATTCATAAAGCAAATAAGAACTTAGTCCCTATGATGTGCAAAGCCAAACTGGATGAGAAGAGATTTCTAGGAGGGAATTCCCTGAGACCCACGTCCCGGGCTATCATGTTATATGTGTAAGTGGTGTATAATTAGTTTTTTGAAAATGCTTGAACTATTCATGCCCAAATCTGCCCAAGTGGCTTTCAAAGAAATGAAGGATACAGTTCCATTGCTTCTGAAATGAAATTTAAAAATGAAAGCAGAACCAGTTGCCTTCACTTGTGAATGTCACCAGAATGTCACCAGCAACGTGGAACCCCCTTGCAGGGAGGCGCCCCACCCACACCTTGCTCCACACTCCATCCCAGGCAGTCACAGGTGGCACGGCCCCTCATCGGAGGGAGCTCAGCATATGCTCGTGGGTCATCAAAGTCGCTCCAGTGCACATTGCGGAGATATTTATGGGTCTTTTATTAGGACAGTTTTTATGGCCCAAGATTAAAAGTTAAAGTTAAATAGTAAAAGTAATGAAGATGTGCCTTTGGAGGATCCAACTGGTTTGTATTTTCATTCCTTCCGTTTGTCACGGCCCATTGATTTTTGATGACAGCATTAAAAAATAAAAAAAAAGATGCTTCCAATCATTTTTGGAAGGAGACAGTGTATGAATTAACAAATTAATACAATAACGTATGTTCCAAAGATGCTAATTTATATCCCCTATGTAAAGAGGCGGGCTCTTCTTTTTCTGATGTGGTATTAATTTGTAGTGCCTTTAACATTCTCAAGAAATACTGTGGGTGCCATTTGATAAAAGATTTAATTATTTGGTCACAGATAATAAATGTCCAGATAATCCATTCCTGGTGGGAATGTTTATAGGAGAAGCAATGAGTAGAAAACAGTGCTTTAGGAGGCCTATCCAGGAGTTTGTTTTAGATTCTCAAGTGTCTTATTGTGAGGTTGTTCCTGTTGGGCTCAGATTCAGGATGCAGCTCCACTGCATGGTGACTCAGTAGTCCAGTGGAGGGATGGGAGTTGTCACCTGCCCTCAAGTCCAGATCGGCTGCAAATTCCCCTGGAATTTACAGGTGCACAGAGGAGGTGAAGGAAAAAGGGTTCTGCAGTCAAAAAACTATTTCCGAAGTGCAGTGCTTCTGAGAACCATTTGCATGCAAATCCGGCTGCTAGCTCTCCAAAAAGGGGCAAGGATAACTGTTTTCCAGATTTACATCAGGACCACTTATCACTCACCCTCACACTCGTGTATTTTCTGTTTTATGGGACAGCAGTATATGGAACACCCAGGCGGTACATGGTTTTCTGACCTTATATTGCCACTTCATCTCTACTTTTTTTCCCTCTTACCATTTTGTGGGACCAGCCTTCTTTGGAACTTCCACTGGGAAACTTTCTTTACTCACAGGACTCTGTGGGTTACCAGTCCGGATTCAAAGAACACTGTGAAGATTTATTATATGACAAAGTTTCCCCCCATTTAATATTTCTTTAAATCCTGTTAATGGAGTGACTAAAATCATCTGGCCCATGATAACACTTTGAAGCATTTATAAAGACTTTTCTCTATTTACAGAACCTTCAAATATCAGACAAAAAGAGTTTCAGAAATAGCAAGATAGTCTATATACCAGGGTATTCTAAAAGGAGCCAATTTCAATATCTTTACTGACGTACTTGCTTTGACTTCCTCCTTTAGTAATTAGATAATTATGTATAATTAGCACATTAATTATGTGCAACAGCTGCAGTTGAGCGTGCATGTGTGTGTGTGTGTGTGTGTGTGTGTGTGTGTGTACAACTGCTTGGAAATAGCTCGTGAGTTCACCATTAGACCTGTGCAATGTTACTCCTTGGCATGTTTTCACTGCACTTTGCCTCCAAGTGTGAAGGTAAGGAGCAGGACAGTGAACAAGGAAACAACTTGGGCATGATCCCCGTGTACTCACGGCCACCCTGGGAAATGTAGGGAAGATGTCTTGGGCTCCCTCTGGGCCCTCAGTGCCGCTAATACTGACTGTCCCTGCCAGATAGCACACACACCAGCTCCTGTCGGCCCCAGGACCAAATCGCCAGGGTTTCCTGGTGCATTTAAGAAATGCATTTCGTGTTGGCTAAAGGCTTATTATATATTATTAATTGGAATGAGTAGTTTAAAAAAAACAGTATGTGTGGGGTGGTTTTCTTGTTATATAAAATGTAGACATAGAAAATGGATTTGCATAAATAATTTTACTATAACTTATTTGCCTGCCTCCCTTTTCTCAACAAGTATTGATGAGATATCGATTATGTGCCACTTACCCTGCTAGTGCTGGGAATACAGCCTATAACAAGAGGGCCATGTCTGTGTTTTGGGAATTAGAGGCAATTTTGTCATTTAAAAATATATTTTCCAATAGTTGGAAATGATTTTTTCCCTTTTATGATCAGAAAAAAAGCCCTCAAATTGTGTGTTGGAGTTTAAGATATAATTTCATTATATAAGCATAAGGCTAGGCACATAGTAGGGGCTCAGTAAACACTGAGTTAGATGGAATCTATTTCCATTGGAAAGCAACACTGAGATAAAACACCAGCTCTTTTTATTTTTATGTTTTGAAGGATTTGTTTGGCCTGGCGATTATTCATTTCCCTGGAAGTGCCCTGGGGGGTGGGGCGAGATGGGGGACTTGCTCTTCACTGCGGACTTCCTGGGAAGAGCACTGACAGCAGCACCAGCTCCGGCCGTGCCTAGGTGAGAGGGAAGACTTCCATCAGCTTAATCACACCAGGCTCTCTCCCCATCTCCCCCCCGACCTCAGCTTCCTTCTGCACCTGCCTCTGCACCTGCCAGGCTCCACACTGCACCGAGCCTGCATGCTCAGCGCTTCAGCAACAGTTTCTTCTGTAAAGGTGGCTTTGCAGAGGGCAAAGAGTTCCTCTTCCAAAGAAGTCAGCACATTCACTTTAGGGGGAGGAAAGAAAGGAGAAGAGAAAAGAATAAAACTCTCCAATGTCGGCATTCTGGGAAAGTAGGAAGATTCCTAACAGTAAACCACCTTTGGCCAGCAGGAATTTTTTGCTTTGTTAGCTTTCTTCCTGTCTCTCTCTCTCTCATTCCTTCTCTCTCCTCCCTCCCATCTACCTTCTCTCTCCCCTCTGCTCTCCTGTTTTTCTGCCTTCCCTCCACCCCCTTTCATTAAAATTTTCTAACAAATTAAACGGTGCCACGTGCTCAGGCAGTGAAACCACGCAAAGGAATAGCAAGAAGCGGAGTTTCTGACTGCCTCCTTTCTTTCTGCCGCCCCCCAGCCACATCCTCCGCCCACTGCCCAGGGCAGGCAGCCCACCGGGAGCCCTCACCACAGTTCCTCATGCCCTTTTATCCGCAGTGTGGCAGATACAGGGAGAGGCTTCTGTCTGCTTTTACAAGAATGCTGCCCCGTTTTTATGCACTGTGCGCTGCCCCTCGCCTGCTTATCTCCCTGACCAGTGCATCATGGACGTCCCTCCAGGTCAAGAGATAAAAGAGCTAACCCATTTCTTCTAATAGCTGCATAATATTCCATGGCATGGATATTCTGTGATTTATTGCACTTGGACGTCCATCCATTTTAAATTCTTAGGTTCAGAGCTTTGTGGACATTTGGAAGCAGTTTAGAAAATTGGCATCATCTCTGTAAATATACAAATTCCCTCCAGAGTGTCTGGATATTTATAGTGCCCTGCACCCTTCACTCGTCTGTGCACTCTTGTCCCCCCAGACGTCATCTTCCATTTTGCACGTGTGCCATCTCCTCATATTCCTCCGAGCCCTTCCTACAGGCCTGCAGAATATATATATATATATATTTTTTACACAGGCAAAAGTTCAGCTGAAAGGATACTTATTTAGCATAATTTAAACATGAGGGTTTTCTAATGCTACTTCCATTTAAATAATTCAAAAATCTGTTGCAAGGTGTCTGAATACTACGGGAAGAGAGCTGTTAATGGATACATCATCGAGGCTGAAGACAAATTGTGTTACTCTGTCTGCCTTTGAGAACTATAAGAAAAAGATCAAGATTAACATTTGTCACTGTTGGTGTTACGTTATCTGAGCTGTCTGTCTGCTCCGGCCTGCAGGCAGGGGTCTGATTCCCAAGAAATCATCCCCCATCCCCCACCCCCCACCCAGCCTTTAGGAATGGTGACTTTAAAGTGGTTTTAATTTTAATTACATTGTTTGTTTGCTTTACATATTTTTAAACGTTTTATGAAAAAGTCTTATTTGTGAGAGTCTTAT
Organism: Macrotus californicus; assembly: GCA_007922815.1. Taxonomy (NCBI): domain Eukaryota; kingdom Metazoa; phylum Chordata; class Mammalia; order Chiroptera; family Phyllostomidae; genus Macrotus; species Macrotus californicus. The sequence goes on along the minus strand of VMDR010001867.1, from coordinate 65,621 downwards.
TTTCTTATTTTTGGACCCAGGGCACCCGCCTTTTAACCGTGCAGCAGAGATCTCAAAATATTAAACTCTCGGACCGCATTTAGAGCCGTGGGAATGAATCTTCTGAAATTGACGTATCAAGGAACTTCTCATCTATTGTTTAATTACCTTTTCCTCAAACGAAATGTTTATCAGATGTAACTTGATACCCAAATTCCTTTTCTTGCTAAACCAGAAGCTATCACACAAATACACACACAGACACACCCATGCCTTTATTCTTGTCTTCTTGGTTTCCTACTGTATTTTACCATTTAAGCATCCAGAGAAAAGCAACAGAATGAGCAGTGGAAAATCACCAGAACTGAAATGATTTCCGGCTCTGTGTAAATATAAGTGTCTTGTTTGACTCCCAGCATACGCGTTTATGGCTGTGTGACACTGTTGCGGCACTGTCATGGATGTCTGCTGAATTACGTGGGACTCGACGGGGGACACCAGTGGGTTTGAATTCAGTAGCTGTCATGCTGTGGTCTGAAGAGGGCGGACGCTGAAATCCCGCCCACCCTCACACCTCTGTCAGGTGTCCCCAGCACTCTGTGTGACTCTTGTCTGTCGAAGTGTGAGGTTGCACTGAGTACCTGTCGGGACAGGTGTTAAAAATCAAACACAAGTTGCGTTTTGGAGCTGTTAAACTTGGCTCTGGGTTTGCTCTGCTCTGCTTTAAGAACAATATTGCACAGCCTTTCAGTTTTCTCCTTATTCTGCGTACCTAGGATTCCTTATCATTTAGTCTTTATGAGGGAGTGAGCATGTGTGCCGAGCACAGAGGTGTCATGAAAAGAGAAGGGATCCTCCTGAGTTTGAAGCCCAGGGCCTTCCTTATGAACTGTATGCACTTGAACCAGGGAATTAAGCACTTTGAACTGCAATTTTCTCCAGTTGCACAGGAAAAAATAATGTGTACTTTCCAATATTCTTTCAAGATCCACATGCAACGTGCACATGGAGGGTCTACCAAGTGCCTGTTGGGTAGAAGCTTAACACACACTGTATTTGTTGTTGTTATCCTTCCTGTTGCCCTTGTACAAAACACTCCCGGTTCCCTTAGGAGTAACGTTTTTCCACTTCTGCACAGTGGAAACTCATCATTTGGGCATCGCCTACATGTTTCTGAGCACCTGGATTTCACACACTGAAGGAATATTTACGGAAGTCAACTGCGTGCCAGGCGTGGTGCTCGGCCCTGGGGAGACTGTCACCTGGACAGTCCCTGCCCTCATGGAGGTCGCATTCCAGGGAAGGGGATGCAAGCCCACAGGCCAGGGAGAAGGGTCCTGGTGCCAAGACCAGGTGTCCCTGCCCTCAGTGAGTTTTTTGTCCTACCAGAACAGGCCTGCTTCCTCTGGAGGGTTGGGCTTCAAGGAAAAATGTCCTGTAGCAGGATGGCATAGTCCATGATTTAACTGTGCCTAAGGTGATGTTTATGCTCATATGTCACGTACATCATACATTTGGGTGTGCACACAGAAACACATATATCGTTAGTGTTTGAAATGTTTTCTTTTGGGTAGTTGTGCTTGATGAAACATGGAGTCATTCTATGCACACTGTTCCATACCTCTGTTTTCTCATCCAGCCGTAGCGTGAAATTCTGTGATGTGGACATATCATGATTTACGCAGTCATTACCCAAATTGAACGTATTGACGGGTGTATCTTTAAGTTTCCAAAGGTTCCCCCCACACTCTCGCTTGGCCTCAAATAGCAATACAATACGCATTTTTGTTCATCTGTCCACACCGATGCGTTTATTTCTGTGGGATGGGTTCCCAGGTATGGGGTTGCTGGGCCAGATGCTAAATTTATAAAATGGATTTTTTTTATCAGTCTAATGGATTGTGTTAAAGAGAGCCAAAATCTTGAAAGACTCAACTTAGAGTAAATTTTTTAGATATAAAAGTGGATGGTAATTAAGAGTACACTCATTAAAAACAGTAATTTGACCAGCATATTATAGTATTACTTGATTGCAATATCTGGATGACTTTTCATTTCAGTATTTGAGGATGAAAAGCAGGCGGATACTCTGCCAGTTATACGCACATATTTTGCACACAAGTATTAGAAAGTAGCTAGCTTACCTTTGCTGGTATTTTTGTAGAACAAAATTGCTAATCAGTGTGATCTTGATGCCAAACACAAATGAGTGCTGGCTGTCCGAATTGTCGTGGGGAAAAGGATGCAGAGGCTGAGTCCAGGCTGGTACGCGGGGCACCAGGTGGGCCCTGGTGGGTTGGTAATGTTAGGAGGGATGGGGTGTGCGCAGAAAGAAAGCATCACGAATCCGTGCATCTGCTACCCCTGTAACCGAGCGAACACTTCCCCCCGTGCATCTCAAAGCTGGATAGTGGAATCGTTGAGTAAAAGGACTGCCTTTTTTTCTGAGTTCCCCGAAGGCCCAGCCTTCCTAAGCTAACGGGCTCCTTGTGGTATCTGAGAGGTGAGCGATGAGTTTGCATCTTGTCATGGAGTTAACCAGCAACAAGGACCAAAAGACTTCGAAGTAAATAACAGTGCTGGGGGTGGTCATCAGGAGAGCAGAAGTGGATGAAGGACTGGACTTGCAGGCTGCAGGAGAGCTCCTGCAGACCATTCCAGAAACACTCTTCCTTAGTCCTGGAGGGCTGAGCTCATTCTGTTTAACTTCACAGTGATGAAACAACTTCCTCAGTTTAAAAATTTTGACAGCTTACTTACATAACTCAATTCTTGATCCCATTGGAGCTTGGCACATTTTGTGCATCTTCTCAGCACACATTTTGTGCATCTTCTCTGCTTTTGGATGTTACCTCTTTTTGGAGTGTGTGGGTGGTGATGGGGTTATTTCAGGGGAGTGTCGGAATTAGGGGAATGAAGAGAGGCACAGATAGTTAAAAGGTGTGGCCCGCGTTTCTATTACACAAAAGTGGGCAAATCAGTTTAAACCCCCTCCTTTGAAAAGTGGTCAGAATTTTACTTATATCACAGGGCTTTTATGCAGGTCGATGCATTAAATATGCTAATATATGTTCAGGAAATTCTGAATAGGTATTAACCAAAGGAATGGGAGTCACCATAACTGTTTCCAAATTAGTTTGTTGGTGTTATCAAGACACCAATTTTTGCGTGTTCTTTTATCTCACTAGTAATGTTGAAAAGAGTAGTTATCATAATATTAGGTGGTGTTCAGTCAACGCTTTAAGAAAAAAACCGCTTATTTTAATATAGTAAACCCCCAAGGAAATGGAACACACCTCTGAAAACTGGTGTGGGGTTTAGCTTGTAGGGTATGGTGGGTATTTGCCTGAACTGTTATAGTTTTGGTATTGGAGATGAGGAAAGTGAGCATTTGAGACTCATGACGAATTTTTCAAATTTTCAAGAAGCTAAAGTTTGGAGAGATTGTATGGTTTCCCAGTGAGTCACCTCGTAGCGAGTGGTGGGCTGGCTGCAAACCCACAGACGGCTGTCCGTACCTAAAGCACACGCTCTCCCCACGCACACAGGGCTGTGGAGGAAGTGGAGAGAGAGAGAGAGGACAGTATCTGACATTTGGAAGTCGATCTGAGATTCATTCATTTTTGTCCTACTCTCTTTCCTAAAGCAGGAAGTAATAAAATCTGGAAGTAGTTGAAAAAATCAGGCTTAGAAATGTAAAAAAAAAAAAAGCCTGGTTAGATCAAGACACTATTTTGGCTCATTGAAAGCTTCCTCTATGTTAAAGAAAACAAAGAGCTTATTCTCTGAGTGTTTCTTACACCTGGATTTTCCCCACAAGTCACTTCCATTCACGTCTCTGGAAGGTTTCTTCTGTGTGGAGTGGTAATAACTCACCCAACTCCTGGGCTCTGCCTGCAATCTCGTCTTGTGTCTCCGATGTCACTCCTCTGTGCCTTCTTCAGCAGCTATTATATTACCTCCAGATCTCTCTTTGACTCCCTGCATTACCATTAGAAGACATCTACACTGGGAAATCGCTCAGTTCCTGTTTTTGATTAATATTTTATCAGCCTCAAGAGGAAATGGTATTCTATAGCAACACTAATAAGTAATTGAGCGGACGAGAGATACTCTGCTCGCTTTGGTAAAAAGTACAGGCAAGGTTACAAGTGAAGAGCCCAGGATAATAAAATCAGGTATCTGAATGGAATATCTGGTAGGGCTAAAATCTAACAATGGTGTGAGCGGAAGTCAAGCACGGTAAGCTCTTTTCTGATCAGTGGCTTACCGACCTATATTCACTGAAGGTAGCAATAATATTACAGTACTGTCATTTGCTTCCTTCATTTTAAGCCACATGTGTAAACCAAAGTACCTAAAATGTTCATTTTTTGTAGTGTTTCATATGTATTATTATGTTTAAATCGAAGGTTAGTAAGTGGACAGCCGTACCCTGGATGTACTGTAATATCCAGCAAATGATGAGAATTCTACTCACCCTACCGTATCCACATGGTTGTAAAAGAGAGGAAGCAGTGTAGTCATCAGGAATAATACCATCCGGCAATTACCGAATCAGAAATGTTTGGGGAGCTGAAGGTCACGGGCTTAGTAGCAACTTAATTCTGTCCTTGTGCATTTTAAATGCTTGTCTTCTGTATCCGGGTGGTGGTATTTTAATTCCCACTGGACAGTCTGATGGGAAAAAAAAAGAGTTATTCTTCCATATTTGTTTTTCTTTATCATGGGTGAAAAGACTTTCTGTTTTTCATAATGTGGTGGGGATTGGCCTTCAGAAAATGGAAATGATTTCAGCACGTCACGGTGAGGCTTCCTGGTAGGAAGATGCTGCATTTTCCTTCCTACATGGTGTCCAGCATGAGGCCTCTGATTTATGAGCCCATGACCTTGGGGCATCAGGAAACAGCTGGGTGCACACCCACTCCCCGCAGGAGGCCAGGCTCTCTGGGGAGATCCAGAGACAGCCAGGAGTGGGATTTTTAGGGTAAGAAATCTCAGATGAGAACAAAACACCATTTTAAGAAACATCAGTGGATTATTTCCCCTTTCCCCGGGTATTTTATTAACATTTGCTTTCGTGCTCCAGCACAATTCACTTAGGCTGGTGTTTCTTGTGTGTCACACGGGAGCCTTCATTAAATTGCAGCAATTCCGATCTGTGCAGTTATCAAGTCAACATCAAATAACACGAACGTGCTTGAGCCCGCAAGCCCCACCTTGTACATCTCTGATGCATCTGGGCTGATTCCCTTCTTCGTGCTTTCCCCTCTTCATAAAGTTACCATTTCCACTGCAAAGGTGCTGTTATCGCTGGTTTGTAAGGGAAGTTGTCGTGATGCACCTGGCGTGGGAACCAGGCACAGCCATCATGGATAGTGTAACCTTGCGTGCGTGGTGCGGTTTTGTGGTTTAAAATTAGTTTTTATCAGAGCCTTTCCTCACTATCTCCCACCATTAAAATCCAATTTAATGAGTAAAATTTAACGGATTGAAGATTTCACATTTGTCTTTTCACTGAGTTATTAGCAATTTAGTACATGATGTTTACTATATAGTAATGAAGTTTAAAAGGCATTAATGATTTAAATTCTGATAATACACATGTTTTCTTACAAGGCCAAATAAAAACTATTTGCCTGAGAGAAACAGTTCCTGTGGTTTTTACTTTTCAGTCGGCATTGAGTAGCAAAGTGACTCGCAGTCTCCACAGCATTTTGCAGGGGACGTGGTTGAAGAAAATGCCAGCGATATTTTCTGTCTTTCAAAATGGTCTTCTTCACCCCCAGACGCAAGGAGAGGTGAGGGCAGCGGTGTGCGCAGTGGGCACGTGGCTGCCTGAGAACCAGCACCAGCTACAAACCCCAATTCTTCCAGCTCTTTCCCTCTCTCCCTCCCCAATTTGTCCACAGTCCCGCTGAGTCTGACATGGGGTGTCCTGCCTTCGGGCTTCTGAGAAGTTTTGGAAAGATGGGCACTGCTTTAAGAAAAAGGTCTGAGGAAAGAAGTAAAATTCTTTCCCTTCTAAATAGAGGCACAAAAATCGCATAAGTATGATTCAACACTGGATCGGAACATTCTGTGTTATGGTTGTAGAGCGCCTGATCTGCCTCTGACACCCAGTGGGTGGCTCTGGCTTTTGTAGTTTTGGTGGGTGAGGTTTCAGCCCAGCGTTTTCATCTGTGCAGGCACAGCCTGGTCATGAACGTGGTCTTCAAGGGCCACGGGGGAACATAGCGGTGGAGATGTGAACACCCTGAGGAAGGGCTCCAGTCCGTCAGTAGTGGGAGGAGGGGGTGGAGAGCAGGAAGCAAGAGCAAGAAGTTGGTGCTGGGCCCACGGATGGCTATGCTCATTTCTTCAGGCCCCTCATTTATCCGATGGCCTTGGAGGTGCTAGTGGTCCTGATCTTTGTACCAGGAAGCATGGTGGCCCTAAGCCATCTTTCCTCTGACTGTCTTGAAAGAGGACACTAGCACAAGGGGCCTAACGCAAGTGACTCCCCCAGGGTGCACATTGAAATAGGAAAGGTTCCAGAAAGGCCATAGGATGTGCCAAACCCCAGTGCAAAATGGAAATGTGGGACTCAGTCTAGGGGCCGGGAAGTTCACCTCCCCTTTCTGTGGGCCTGCCACCCCAGCTTTGGGTTCCTCTGCTTGGGGACATCCTTGGGACCTGGATCAGGGTGAGCAAGAGTGCCTCTTCTGCCAGCCCAGGCCGGGGCCTGCCTTCAGCGTCCTATGACCTCTTGATATTTTGTGTCTGTGCCCAGGCACCCCCCTGGGAGTGGGGCACAGAAGGGGGATGTGGTGTTCCCCGCTGAGAAAACCAGGGTTGAAGGTGACAGGGGTCTCAGGTCGGGGCTGGGAAGGAAGGGCTGTCCTGGCCCTGGGTGCCAGTAGGCCGAGAGCAGGCAGCCAAGAATACATCCTAGGGAGACAGGGCTGGGGCTTGGAGCAGACATGCAGGGGAGCTGAGACTCCAAGTCCCCAGCACATGCCCCACTGTTCCATTGACTTCACTTACAAAACAGAGATTCAGACATGGAATTATTAAAGATTACAGTTCAGCGACCGCACAGCATTAAGCCCCAAGCGTGGAGCCCTGTGCTACTGCAGGGGTCTCACTCCATGAAGCCTGCCCTAGATCCCAGGAAAGCTCACCTCGCCCCCCATGGAAGGCTAATTGGGAACATTTTCAGCAAATGGCTTCCAAGAGCCAAATCATAAGCTTGTGAATATAATGGTAAAGCTTTTGTTATAAAATTACTATATGGCCTCTTAATTTCAAAGTGAGTTTGAAACACACCTTTGCTGAGGTTGATAAAAAAAAACCTTTGGTGAGGTTGATATGTGACATGGGTGTAAACATTTGTCAAAACACGTGGAGAGCACACACTTTATTATATAGAAGTTTAACTTCAACAAAGTAGATTAAAAAGTACTCTGTAGGGATAGAAGAATGCAGGACCGAGCACAGCACTGGCCAGCCAATTCTTCTAAGCTGGGGGCAGAAGCATCTTTTCCACTAGCTTTGGATTCCCCAGATGGTCTGTTTTAACCATGCTTACGTGCTCTTCAGTCCCGCTCTGCATCTGACAGCATGCTAAGCCTTTTTAAAATGTTATCACCTTTATTGTTGGTGTTTTTTTAATACTCACCAAAGGATGTGTTTATTGAGAGAGAGAGAGAGAGAGAGAGAGAGAGGGAGAGAGAGAAACATCAATGTGTGAGAGAAAATTTGATTCATTGCCTCCCTTATGCGCCCTGACTGGGGATCAGACCCACACCTTAGGTATGTGCCCTGACCAGGAATAGAACCTGCAACCTTTTGGTGTATGGGACAATGCTCCAACCAACTGAGCCACCTGGCTAGGGCTATATGTTATCACATTTAATTTTTATAACTTAATATAGAGGGTATTCTTTAGCTCAATAGTTCTTAATTGGGGACAGTTTTGCCAGTCAGAGGGCATCTGGCAATGTCTGGAGACATTTGTGATTGTCACATGTGGGGCATGGGGGGTGGGGTGGGGAAGGTGTTACTGGCACCTAGTGGCTCAAGGCCAGGGATGCTGTTACATATCCTGCAGTGCACAGGACAGTCCCTCACCTCAAACTGTTAATAGTGCCAAGGTTGAGAAACTCTACTCTGTCCCATCATGAAAGATTCAAGGTGGTTATGTCACTGGACTAGCAATTTGGAGGGGTGGAGATTTTAACACAGCCCAATAGTGTTTCAACCTCTTTTACTATGGGTAATTAGCAAAGAATTAACAGCAGAAGATTGCTCTCACTACTGCCCATCTAGAAAGCACTCTATTCAAGGTGCTAATTAGAGTGTTTTGTTGCCAGTAAAAACAGGAGTCAGATTTCATGATTGATTCATGATCATTTTAAAATTAATGCTGCTATTATCATACAAAGTAGTGGTAAGTGGAGGTGAGAGAATTTTTGCTTTGGGAGGCTAAGTCAACACGGCAGTGCACACAGAGCCAACCCATTTGTCTCTGGCTTAATGCTTTGTTGTTTCTTCCAAGTGCTTCTCAGGTGCCTCTGGGCTTTTTAACATTCTTTGGCAGTTGTAATTTATTAATTGATTTTTAAATTTGGCTTGTGAAAATGAACTTTAGTTAGAGGTTTGAGGAGAAGGAAAAGGCCTGCTCGTTTCCTCAGTGGCTGGTTCTCCACGTCTAGCACGAGGCAACAGAGGAAGTCGGACAGCCTGAGGACTCCGAGCTCTGAGGCTGCGGCCCGGCCCCCCGTGTCCTGGGTGAGGTGTGAGCTGCTCAGTGCGGGACTTGCCATCATGTCAACTTTAATGGAAACTCAGTGATAGGAAGTGGCCCTCACTGAGTGCACCCTAACATAGCCTCAGAGGTCAGCTAGCTCTCCTGCTGAGTTACACGGTGGCAGTGCCCAGGTGTGCGTGGTTCGGTTCGGTTTCATGTTTCATTTGCTCGTTTTGTATTTTTGTCCTGTGACAGTCTGATGAAGCCATCTCAGAATGTTTTTAAATGTACACTCTGAAACACCTGGGATTAAAAAGGGCAGCGAGTATACTTCAGTGTGGTTCTATCTGTGACCCCCAAGGCATGTGTTAAAGCAAAACCAGCATGTGATGCTAAGCATAGCTTTAGAAATCCAACTCTCCGAAGTGTCGTGGGTGTTTCTAGGTTTGTATCTGAAAGTCTTACCCTGGGAAGTTTAGTCCGGTGGGCTCCGCATCAAGCTGCCAATAGAGATGGGGGCGATCATCTTTCATATGTGCAGACGACCGGTACTGCTCTGTCGCTGGGCCAAACACTCACAGCACACTGTCTCACTTTTTCTGCGTGTCTTTATCAGGTGCATCACCCTCACTTGAAGGGCAAGACATTTTAGGCTCAGAGGAATGGCAGTTGCAATCCAAATTTGGAGCCGGTTACATTTGCATTTAGTAAAGTTTGGTGGAGTTGTGTGTATCTCTTGTAAGTTCTTGGCATATGTTTGGTAGAAAAACTAACTCGGTCTCAGGATGCTACTAGGCAAACTGAGTCCAAGATCTCAGTGTGGCGTCCCCGCCTAAATGTAAACTTCCAGATTCAGCAATCCTGGAGTTGGCCAGGAGGGACAGCGAAAGCAAGGGCAGCATTTCCATTGTCCAAGATGGAGTGTCGTGGGTGCTTCCCTTTTGTTTTTCCTTGGCACGGAAAGGAGGGGAGCGAGGCCATGCTCCAGTTCTCCCTTAGGTCAGGGTGGCTCCTTTGGTCACATTGCACAGCCCGTGTTTATTGGCGTTGCCGTCTAATTTAATACATTATGCTCTTACACCAAAAACATGCTTTTGTATTTTGCTGCCAATTTTTTTAGACCTTTTTTCCAGAATGTGTGAAGTTGGATAATCAGAGAGAAATTGTTTGAACTTGCCAATCACAGTAACTTTTTCAGTCTCTTGTTGTCCACAGCCTGTGTGCTCTCATGAACTCTCCTGGCAAAATCGAGTAATGGGTTTCAGCTTGGATTTCCATGTACAAGTGTTTCTTTGGACAACATTGTAAGACCGCGTCAGTAGTGGTCAGCCAGGGAATGCTAGAATATTTTTGTGCATTGCCTATGAAAGAGCAGGAGGCTTCTTGAGGATATTTTGTTTGAGAAGAAAGCACTGTGTAGTGTCAAGTGCCCAGAACAGTACCGCAGGGGTGGGCGTGGGCATGGGCGGAAGGAGGTTCACAGCTGTGAGCGTGTGAAACACGGAGTTCATGAAGCTGTTGTAATAGTCCCAACCTGTGTGTCTCTTTTCCATACCAACAACTGTACGTACACCTGTTTTTGCCAAGCCCTGTACAAATTATGGCCATACAGACTAAACATTTAAAAAAAAATAAATGCTTTCAAATGCAATCCAATTAACACATACTGATCAAAAGAATACTTAAAAGTGCAAAGAATATTATTGCCCCACCCTTTGAAGAAAATGACCTTAAACTCTGGCTTGTCTGTTAAGCTTGGATTTAAATCAGAATCGCCTGGTGGTGCTTGTTAGAAATACAGATTTCTCCACTCTGGATTTCCTCAGTCAGAATCTCCGGACAGGGGAATCGGCTGTCTACCTTTTCTCATCTCGCCAGGTGATTCTGTGGCCACACTCAGTGTAGGGGGATCTGCTCTCTGACGTAAAACTGTGGGAAACCTTCGCCCCATCCAGGGGCACATCGTTTGGACAGCTCCACGAAGTGATGGGTGTGCAGTCAATAGAAGCATACATCCTGGCTTAGCCTCTTTAATTTTCTTAAGAGGATATTAATTGTCCTTCCGTCCGTCTGGTTGCCAAACGCTCATGGATTCTGCCCGAAGTTGGCAGCAGAGAGTATCTGTGCTGGCAGTTCTCGCCAGGAGTTATAACTTCAGGTCTCTGCTCTCCAGCACTGATCAGGCGATTGCTTTACTCGCGGAGAAGAAATCCATCCATTTCTTCTTTTGCCTAGTCCTCACCCAAGGATATGCTTTATTGATTTTAGAGAGAGGGGAAGGGAGAGAGAGAAAGAGGGACATTGATTTGAGAGAGAAACATTGATCTGTTGCCTCCCATACACGCCCCAACAGGGGACCAAACCTGCAACCCAGGTAGGTGTCCCGACCAGGAATCAAACCTGCAGCCTGTTGGTGCATGAGACAGTGATCCAACCAACTGGGCAACCCAGCCAGGCCATCCATTTTTTTAATATATACTCTAAAATTTAACTTGAGAACAGAGACAATCACCAGGGACTCAGGACACTTGAATCATGTGGTTTGGACTTAAAACTGGTCATTATCTCACCCATGACCCATAGAGATGGAGCAGGGAGAGGGCAGGGGTAAGGAGTACCTTTGCCCTGGTGGCCTGGTGGTCTCTTGGGGTTGGTGAGTTCAAGTCCCTGAGCTGCGGGTGAGGTGGCTGTGGGTCCTGCGACCCCAGTGGTGGCCTCAGTGGCTGGGAGCTGGTTGGTTGGTGACACAGCTGGCACTGCAGGCAGCATTTGTGACTTCTTCCCTGTTGAACAAAGAGCTCTCTCCTCATCATGCACATTTGGTGTTTGAGATTTAGAATTTATTTGTAGCACAGAGGTTACATTTTCAACAGAGTGTCCAAGGTGAGGTACAATGATGGGTTCTTCTAAATGTTACAGCTGTGGTTTTCCTACACACTGAAAGTTGTCCTTCTGTCCATATGATACCCAGGTCTGTCTCCAGCTCACCCTTCAGGTCTCCATTGGAATGCTCTTTCTCTAGAAAGGCTTTCCTGTTCTTAAAAGACTAAGTTAAGTGCCACTCTTGAATTTTCCCTCAGAATTTTCTAGATCCCCACCATTCTTAGCGCATTTGATCACTGTGTTTGTCTGTATGTCTGTCTTCTCCATGAGCCCCATGAGGGTAGACATGCATCAATCTTGGTAACAGCTGGACCCCCATTAATGAGTATAAGGCCAGATACAAAACAGTAACTCTGTAAAATGTACCAAAATTAAAAGATGAATGCTAAGAGAGTTCTTAGAAAGATGGACATAAGTCATTGTAATTGAAGTCATATTGGTAAAATGGATATTAGGCTCAATGAATCCCTGAATTTAAAAAGAAACACAGAACTGTATGGCTGCCCCTTAGCTAAAGTGTGGATGCACTGTCAGTGCGACTTTGGGCAGGAGGCCTTCCCTCTCTGCACATCTCCTCATACATCAGAAATGGGAAAATCCCATCTTCCCCAGAGTATTATGCAGGTTAAATTAACCACTCAGGGCGGATTGGCTTGCACAGAGCCTGGTACCAGTATTAGTGCTCAGGAAACGCTAGCTGCTCTTAGTTACTGTACATTCTGCTCGCAGTTTTGAACCCCGATGGCTGGCTGAAACAACCAACTGGAAACCATGAAGAGACTCATGGTAAAGAATGACAACTGTCATTTCCTTGAAACTCAATTTGATTTCAGTATTTGCACCATTTCATTTCCACCATTAGAAAAAATTGAAAAATGATAGTTTGGGTGTGATTGGACCCAAGGGTAGAAGAGGACATGGCAAGAAAAGCCTCCTAAAATCTTAGAAGGAAACCCGGGTGAAATAGAGGGATGATGACTTTTTGTGGAGGTCACAAGCCTCCTGCTTTTTTGTCTAAATAGTGACTCTCTGAAAACGACATGTATGGAAAGAAAGCCCTGAAATATTGATATATATTGTAGCTGAAGACGGGTGCCCCTCTCAGCCCAAGTTTACGTCAATTAGGAAAAATGATAAAGCTGGTTTATGTCTCCTTCTGTCTCTCTTCCTGTGTCATCTCGTCCCTACGTTGGAACAACAGTGCATGGAGCTCTCCTTGTGCCATGAACAGAGGCTGCAGACGGACAGGGTCTGCTCAGGGAGATAAGATCGCCTGCCAGTTCTGCCTCTGCCATCAGAGCCTGAGCCATCAGTGCTGGGGACCAAGGCTGGATTAGGCCTCCCTTGGCTGCTCTTTCTGAGACCCGGAGATGGATGAGATGGGTAATCACACCCTGCTTATCTTCCCTCCCTCTCCTCACTGCAGCTCTGACTACTCACTTTTATTGTTCCGGAGCTAATTGTAGGATTCCATTTCTCCAAAGAGAAGTCAGGAGAGGAATGTCATGTTCAAGGCGCCCTGTGGCTCTTTCACACACACCTCCCAGCCCCAACCCCACCTTGAAACGGGGGCCGGGGGGGTGGGTGCGGGCATTAATAAGGCCTCAGAAATGAGAGTTTGCTTATGTCTGATGTCATGGACTTCTGAGTCATTTTTGAAGAGAGAGCCTACCTTGGCTGGTATATTCTGACTCTTTTGCTTAGGGAGATTAAAATGATCTCTTTTTCCCTGTAATCATTGAGTGTATAGTCTTTGTCACAAAGCGCTTCCAGAAATTCTGTGAGTGCTGTTTCCTTTGGCAGCCATGGCGGGGAAAGAACAGAATCAGCCATGGATTGGAGGGAGCTCGTCTCCACAACTTCCCAGAGGTGTGACCTTGAGGTGACTCAGTTTCCTCGGTGGTGACGGGAGGGGGGGGGATGATTAATTGTGGGTGCCTTGTGCAAACTGTGCAGCATAGCGCCCGGAGCACACCAGGAACTTAGTGACTGTTAGCTGTCCGTGTTCCCGCTGTCAGCCGTGGCAGCGGGAGCTCTGACGAAGTGGTTTGGGAGTTTAGAGCGAGCTTCGTAAACTGTGTCTAGTGTACACGAGGCACTTACGACGCGCTGACTCGCGTTGCTGTCTTAGTTTAAAGTGCCTGCAGTGTGACACAAACCATTGTCATTAGACAGCCTTTTCTCCCGTAGCATAGGTGTAGGCGTGCATTTCAAAATGTTATTAGGTATGATTTGGCACCATTCTTCTGCCCCTTCCTAAATTAAGTTTTTAGTGCACATGCCATGCCCTTCATGGAACTGTTTATCTTCACAGACAGTTGGTCTCAGGGCCTGAGGTTCTCAGCCAGATGAGTTCACAATCACCGAATCCATGCAGAATGAGAGTGATCAAGTCCCACGACCAAAGTGGCCCCCAGTGGGCCCATATTGCCAGCTGGTCTGGGAGGTTGTGACTTTTTGTCCTTTGAGGAATTGGCTGTGCGAGTGAGTGTTGCGTTCCTTCCTTCCTCCTTCCTGCCTTCTATTCATTCATCTTTCTATCACTCCGCCCATCTGTCCGTCATTCACTCATCATCTGTCTATTTATTTATCTGTCACTCAACTTAGTCCTTAATTCCCAGATACCCCGGTGGTGTATGATGCGCATTTTCGGGTGGTTACATGCAGGTTCAGGAGGATGTGACCTGTTCTAAGTCATGCGGCTCTAAGTGGTGGAGTTGGTTTTCTCCCCGACTAAGGATGCTGCCTTTCGACTCAGCAAATTAGAGTTGCCATTTTCATCTTCCTCCCCACCACTGTGTGGTTCGTGTTTTCTCCTGTGTCTTACCGTGTGACTGGTCGTGCTGACGTGGGCCGGGGAGAGCAAGTCATGTCACTCGCAACTGGAAACACCTCCATCTATTAAAACCCAAAGCCAAACACAGGCAGGAACAGGCAGTTCAGTTATGCGGCCGCTGTCATCACAGCTGTTTCAGGAGATGGAATTAGAATCTGGGTCCCCACTGCCTGTTCACCTGGGGGATTAGAGTAGGCAGGGCTGCAGCAAGGTTTCCGTTGGAATGGGGAGGAGGCTGTTTTTGTAGGAGTTTGGAGCGGGGGAGGCTTAGGGGGCAGAATTGTCTGCCCATGTGGGCCACACTCCAAAATGGAAAGCCATTGACCTTGGCCTTCTCAGGAAGGTTGTCCAAGGCAAGTGAGGGCCCATTTTCCCATGACAATAGCCCTAGCCTATCTCTCAGGCAGGCAGCCTGCTGATAATCAGGAAATGAAGTTCACCTTTCCCCCAATTCCTGAAAACGGGAAGATGAGGCCTGAGTTACCAGGCAAATCATGAACATTGTCATTCGAACGTGGAATTTCCAGCGCTGGGCTGCATAGATGGGGGGATCATTTTACTTGGTAGAACAAATTTAAGTTTGGCAGCCACCTGAAAGAAAATTAAGTTGCTGATTGCAAGTCCAATTCTCTGCCCTTCTGAAGAAGACAGATTGTAATCTTTAATTAATCTATCACTCACACCAAAAAAAAAAAAAAAAAAAAAAAAAGGCAGGGCAAGTGGTGGGGGTGGGGGGACATAGTTCATATCACATTTGTTTTGAGTGGGGGGGCTGCATGTGGAAGCCCTATCGTGATGTCTAGGCAGTGCTGCCAGCACTCTGTATGTTTACTGTGTTTACTGTTGTTCAGTTTATCAGTTTCCCCGTGGGCCCCAAGCTCCCGAGCAGTGTGCGAGTGGGGCCCTGTGTGCGCACTCCGGCCACAGGCTCCCATTGTGATGAAGATGAAATGACTATGAGGGTGACCTTCCCCTGCCTTTGTCTGGAGCCAGCCCTTCTCCTTAACTGAGCACCTTTCCACAGAACACGCTCTGAACTCTTGAACTGCTCGTTCCCTTCCCTGCGCTTATTGCTCAAGCTGCAGTTTATCACTATGGGCCTCCGAAGACCGTGTTTCTCCTACGTCTGACATCGAGATAGGATTTTTCATAGCCATTTACTAGTCCTCCATTTGATTGTTAAGGGACTGGGTTAATCTTATTTCTAATACCAGCATCTGATTTTGAAACCCTGATTTAGGAGTGCTTGGCTTTCTGCTACCTTTCCTAAAATGCAGGGTGGAAAAGTATAAAATCTGTCACGTGACATTGGAGGATTGTTTATTTCTGTTCATTTTGTCCTGAATAGTACCTAAGAGATGCATTTGAAAACTTATCTTCTTTATATGTTTCTTCTGTTGCAATTTCTTCCATTACCTGAAATAGTCCTTTTGGACAGCAAGCAAAGCAATGCCCTTTCACAGCTCGGGGGTGAACGGGGAAGGAGTCTTGCTTGGTAAGGAAGCAATTTGGAGACCATGGAAGCATCGCCAGACAGGAGTTATCCTTTTGTATTTAAAGAATTTGTATAATTAGTATCTCACATCTGCCATTGTCATAGCCATTTAACTGCTTTTTATTGAAATGGTTTTGTTGTTTTTCCTCTAGCTTCTCAGTGCACGGCGCACAGTAGATGCTGAAGTAATACGTGTTGTGGCTTTTAGGTTAGCAATCAGGTGTACAGACAGAGTCACAGCCGCTCTGTGATGTAGGGACTCATTTCCGAGGATTAATTTAAATCACTCACAATAATGACCAGCGCTCTGCCTCTCTGCTTGGCATGTGGTAGGCGCTCTTGTCCCAGAACCTGCTGTTGTCATTCTAGAAAGAAAACATAGGGCATTATTTAGGGGAAGAAGTTACAGTAGAATTTTCAAGAGTGTATATCTCTTCCAGTAAGCAATCCTGCATTGGAAAGAAGCAGGCACAGAGTAAGTGAAAAATATTTAGTTAATTCTTGTTGACAGAAGTAGGACTTCAGGTCTGAAGACGTTATGTTTGAGGGTACACACAGATGCATTTTTCAAAACGTCAAAGCTGTCTAACATACGTGGACAGAACGGCACTCGCGATACCTGAACAAATCGCACTTACAGTAGCTGTCTGGGAAATAAAATCTCTGCACTTTGCCCGAGCATGTCTTCCCTCTAAAGAGAGTCAGTTGGTAATTACCAATGCTAATGTCAGGGTGAGGTGTAGTAGATAATCTAACACAGGCCATGACCCCGCCCCCACAAGCATTTGTACTTGGTGCTGGAATGTGTTCTTTTTCTTTATCTTGTTATAAAGGCACCTTGATTGAGCACTTTACTCTCCATAGATAGGATCAGATCCAATATAAATTTATAACACCACACTTACATTTAAATACAGGCATTTCCCAGTTCCTTGTCTTCCTGGCTCCCATTATCAACACACAAAATGCGCACACACACGCACACACACACACACACACTCTCCAAGCCATGCACCAACCTCAATAGAGTCAACGGTTCTTTCTGTTTCCACCCAGACAGGTTCTCTGGCTTCTGATCTACCGTCGGTGACTGTCTGAGAGAGCAGCACATCCGTATATGTAGATATGGTTGGAAAAGCCAAGAGTAAAAACAGAACCTGGATTGGATTAATGTCCTACAGCCAGGAACAATAGAAAAATCAGGGTCATAAGCCCACGGCTTTTTATATGTTGGTCATGAAGGGTGATCATTTATTCGTTTAAGTACAGTATTGATTCTTCGGTTTGAAACATTACCATGGTGTTATTTGGACCTTGGTTCTCCCACGTCTGTGTGGTGTGTGGTACTGAAACACATTTGCTGATCGCAACTATATTAGTCCTTGCACATGGGCATAATTGGTGTGCATGAAAACCACTGGTTTGCAGAAAAAGGAGGAAAGAGTCCGCTTTGTTTTTGGCATACAAACACAATGTCATTTGTCAGCTGTGCATCAATGTGGACATTCACTACGGATGTCTGGCTATAGAATGTGCCTCCGGTGGCTGCACTCTGGGCTTCTGGTTCCTAGCCCCTGTCTGAGCAGTGAGTTTCGGTGAATTCCTGAGGGCTCTTACTGACTTCATTCAATGGGGTTTTTGTGAGAATTATGTCCCCAAGTATTACACTGTTGGCCTTTGTCAGCTGAGTTGGGGTGGGCGTGGGGAGTCCATATAATCAATTCAGACTTTTGAAAGGTCTTTGAAAATATTCAGCGAACAACTCCAATTTATTTTAAGTGTAAAAAGCAGTTTACAAAATTGCATGTAGTGTATATAGATCTACTTTCGTAACAAACACACGCACATAGGTAGACACATACAAAAAGACTCTAGAAGAAACACACCTGGCTAGACGTAACTTGGTTGTTCAACGTTAAATTGGTGAACTCTGTCGAACAGCCGTGGGTTCAAACTCTGCCCCCATCACTAACTGGCCGAGAGGTACGGCACTGGACAGGAATTCAGCCTTGGTGCACCTCCAACTCCTCGTCTGTAACGGACGCTTGTAATCGCACCTGCCTCCCCGGCCTGTACGCAGGTGGATTAGGCCCATATCTAGGCACTCAGAAAGTTTGCAAATAAGTGTTGTCACCAGTTCTGCTTTTTTCTTCCCTCCTTTTCTGATTTTTCTCCTTTAGTGAATGTGTGTTGTTTTCATAATACGAAAAATAAAAAATAGTTAAAGTGTTTTGTTTTGTTTTGTTTTGTTGGCAAGTGCGAGCCAAGGACAGGTGGGACTGTTTTCATGGAGTGGCATTTGCTCGAAGCCAGTTAGGAGAGACCCTCAGACGGGGGCAGACGCAGGGTGAGTTAGACTGACCCCCCCCCCCCCCCCCCCCCCACCGATTCACTCTTAATGATTCTTCAGAGTAATGCTTCCTAGAGAAATCTCCCACATTTCTTTGGCACTGAACATTTCAGGATGTGAAACACAAGCCAACAGAAATCATCTTGCAGTGCATTGCAGGCCTTCCGTAAGTGATACTGGCTAGATAGATGATTCTATGTTAGGATCTCCTGGTGCCGTTTTCCTGAATGTGGATCCTTGGGTAGGGATGGAACTCCCAACTTTGTATGAGGTGGTAGACTCTGTGTTCTTCAAGCTGGAAAACAAAATATTACATATACTATAAAATTAGGAGAAAAAGAGGGACAGTCTGAAAAGGCAGGGGTGGATGATGCAGGAATAAGCCTGTTTCCTTGCTTGGTCCTTGAATGGATCTCATGTCCTGAGAGTTGAGTTGTTGTTTGCTGTTGTCAGGGAATGAAAACTACAACACAAGTCAGTCTGCAGAGGCGGACATTTACTCTGGAATTGAACTTCAGTAGGTGCCTACTTCACAGGTCCACACATGAGGCCTCGGGTAATCTAGCAAGCAAAGTTGTCCTCAACTGTGATTTTATAAAAGACACGGAAATGCATTTCAAATAGTTCTTAGATCAGCCTCCTAAACTGGCATAACCCTAAATCATAATTCAGTGAAGGCATTCAGTGAAGTAAAGATAATCGCCCAGTGCTTGCATTTTCTGTCTTTCTTTTCTAATGCAGGGAAAATCGAGACGGGACTCTCGGTTAATACCAGATGAGGGGCCTGAAGCTCATCACTGTCTGATCCCTGAGGACATTAGCCCAATCTCTTTCTGTAGCCAGAACCAATATGAAATGATGGGAGGACAGTGGAAGCAAAATAGCAAATGCTCTTTTTTCTTTTCTGGTGTAGAAGTGCATGCTGTGTGCATGTAGAGGGGGGACATGAATGGGGAAGGGGCGCTGTTGAAACACAGGGCACATCGTTTATTTCTTGCTCACGGTCTGTGACCGAGGTGGCTTTGCAGGGTTACTATTCCCACAGTCGCTCAGGGACCCAGGCTGACGTTGTCTCCATTGTCTCATAGCTGCACCGTCTGGCACACATGGCCTTCTTCTTCATCACTGGAGACAGTGACAGCAGCAACTGTGTGCTTTGGTTTGGAATGTCACATGTCACTTCCACTCAACAGCCTGTTGGTGAGAAACAATCTTAGGACCTTACAGAGGGTGGGGATGCATAATCTCCCCCTGGCCTAGAATGAGAAGGGAACCAGATGTGTGTGCACAATCCAAATCTTTACCAAGATGACACTTTTTCATACAAAGAAAAGAACTAAGGGACTATACTATATCATCAAACTTGGGAACAGAGCAAAAGATGGGCTTTTGACAAAAACCATTATCCTAGACCGAGGGTGTTACTTATAACAAATCAGAGGGTCTTATTTATAACAAACCATACTCTATGCTGGGAATAGTGCACTTAGGAAACTCACACTTCAAAAAGATACGTGAGAAGTAACTTTTGAATAAAATGAAAATAAGTTTATGAGTGGTAGGTTTACGGTGGGATGATTGTGTTTATGTTCCTGATCTTTAAGGTGGATCCAAGGAGGGAAAACATGGCTGCCCACAGAGTGTTTCTTGGTGCCCTCGGTGAAAACTGGGGTTGGCTGGCAGGTGGGGGCTGGCTCCCCGTGTGGCTTTCCTTGTTCTTACACATTGCAAGTTCCCATTAACGTAAAAGAAATATTGGACCTTGGAATCCACGGGCTTTTAGCAGAAGAATGAGAGTTAAAATGTCTGAAAGATATTTTATAGACATTTTAAACCAGCGTTAGAGTCAATATTATAGTCAAATGGCAGCGACAGACATCATAGGTAGCAAAAATGCCACAGTTTCAGTTAGTCTTTGGTTCAGCTGCATGAAACGGGACACCCAAAACAACGAAGGCTTGAACACAGAAGGGCTTGTTTTCTCACTTAAAGTTAGTGGCTGGGGAGCTAATGCAGCCCCCTCGATGGTTTCATTAAGCCATCAAAGATGCCTGTTCCAATCGTACTGTTCCACCATTTTCAGCAATTAGGCTTCTATCCCCAAATGTTCACCTCTTGATCCAGGATGGCTCCTGGAATGCCTGCCATTAAGTTCCATTTGCGTTTCTGGCCACAGAAAACAGGAAGAAGAGGTAGGCAGGAGGGGTGAGCCTCCAGCTGAGTCAGCTCCCTGAAGGAGTTTTCCAGAAGTGCAGCTCGGTATTCACTAACATCTCATTGGCCAACACTGAGTAACATGGCCACATCTAGCTGCAAGAGAAGCTGGGAAACACAATTTCGTTTTTTGTTTTTCTTTTTGTATTATACCTGAGGGGATTAGTCCGTTCTTTCCTGCTATGCCTCTCCCAAGAATCTGCTTGCTACTTGTATCAAGAGCTGCCGCCCACCTGGGCTCACTGCCCTACAGAACGAACCTCTCCCACCCCTCTCACAAAAGATTCCCAGATATCTCTCCACAGATAGAAATTAAATGTAGAGGAAGTTTGGCCCTGGCTGGGTAGCTCAGTCGGTTAGAGTGTAGTCCTGATACACTAAGGTTGCAGGTTCAATTCAGTCAGGGAACATACAAAAAGCCACCAATAAATACAAAAATAAGTAGAACAACAAATCTTTCTCTCTCTCTCAAATCAATTAAAAAAAAAAAAGCAGAGGAAGTTGATCTTTGGTGCCTCTGTCTAGAGTTTGTATACTTTCTTTTACTTGTACCCTCCCCAGGAATCTAGTGGTGCTGTTCCCAGGTCCTGTGACACAGCGCCTGCCAGGCTCTCCTGACAACTTCCTATGCTCCCAACTTGCCATTTCTTCCTCCTTTGTTCAGTCTATCCCAATGATTTCAGATAAGAAAAAAAACGGTAAAATGCTACCTACTTAAATTAGAATGCCCATATCTGTTATTACTTACATGGACATTTTCCACTTAGAAAGTAAGAATTTTGTGTAATTAGGAGAGGGTATTTTCAAACTTAGGTGGAAAGGTGGCATCATTTTAAGAAGTGCAGTTTTTGCCTGTAAGTAATAGAAAACTCCATCAAAAGTAGCTTGAACAACAACAGCAGCAAAACATATATTATCTCACATCGAAAGCAGTCTGGAGTTCAACCAGTTTCAGGTTTGGTTAATCCAAGGGCTTGAACATATCTTCAAGTGCCTGGGTTAGCTCTGACTTTCTGCTCTGCTTTCCCTGGCACATTGGTTTATCCTCTGATGCAGGCTCACCTCATAGTCTCAGAATGGTTGCCACATCCCAGGAATCACTGACAGATAACAATGACCAGAGGCAGAAAGAGACAAAATGTGACGAATGCCCTCCCAGATGCCTGTCAGGAGAACTCCCCTCATGATGCGTTGTCCAGACGGCATCACTACCTGCCTGTGCCTCGGCAAGGGAAATGAGACTGTCTCTTACAAGTCAAGAATTCTTTTGTGGGCTAGGGAGGATCCTGGAATTGTGTTAGCAAGGGTGAAAGGGGAAAGCCACAGCCTCTGCCCCAGGTCCTCCATGACGTCCATACTGGTCATCAGCCCCCTATGTGTGAGAGCCATCTTCCTTTCCAGCATCGACTCTCAGGGTCATTGCTTGGTCATCGAAACTTCCACCAGCACTTGGAGCAGAGGTCTGGACCCTGACATGGAAGTTTTTTGGTGGTTGCCAAATCCTATCATCAGTAGTACTACATCGGATGTACCAAATCCTGAAAGACCAGGAAAAGAAAAATCTGGGGCCAAAGTCAGTTCGTAATATTAAATCCTGGGCGATAATGGAGGCTTCAAGTCTATGAGGCCAAGACTTTAACTTTCGTGCTTGTTGGGCTGTAGAAAGAACATCCATCCTGGAAACAGACCTGTCAGGGACCTGGGATATACTGACAATACATTGATGAGAACTGAATGCCTATAAATTACATAGCCCCAGGGCCTGGAGAGGACCCTGCCTCACTGGTTATGATTTGAAAATCCTGTTTACTTGTATCAAGGACAGTTGATACTCTAATAATCAATAAACTAATGTTTCAGCAGCCTGCCATGAATTTCTTGTCAAAGAAAAGATTATTATTAGAGCTCAGTGATGAAAGATAATCTCCACCTAGAGTTACATCCCTCAGTTTCAAAGCCTCCAGCAGGAGGGCTTGGAGGTTACTACTACACTAAGGAAAGCCTCACCAAGCAGAAACTTGTACTTTCAAAATATCTGTGAATTAATTGACTTGAATATTTTGACCAAGATCTAGCACAAGCTCTTTTCAATGGATAAAAAAAAAAATGAGTTTTGAGAGCAAATATGTTGGTAAATAAACAGGGAATTAATACATACTATTATTGACTTTGATTATAATTGTTAAACAGTTGACATCCTTCACTAAGTGCTAACATTCATTATATTAATTATTAATAATAAAGTCTGACTCAATAATAATACAATCATAGTTATGATTTATTGAGAGCACCTTGCTGAGCATTTTGTGTCCCTTATTTGCTCTCTCCAACCGCCTTATTAAGTAGATGTCAGCTACGTTTTATTACGTAATCGTTTCCTCATTTGCTGACGAGGAAACTGTGGGTGACCGAGTTAAGGGCCTGCCAAAGTCACAGAGCTGTGAAGTGGCAGAGCTGTGATTAAGACAGAACCGTGTGACATCAGAGCCCGTCCAACTCAGTACAGTGCACAAGGGGTTCAAATGATATTGTTAAAGAGGAGATTAAGAACAAGACACCAAACCAAATGCGACTTAAGTTTTCATTCCTTTTCAGGACTCTCTTTCTAAGCAGATGCCCAGGAATTGCCAGTGCACTCCGGTTCCCTGGGAAGACTTCACCTCTGCTCCCCAGGACCATGGGGTCATTTGATTAGGGGGCAGGTTCCTTCCCATTGGCAGCATCCAGGCTGCTGGGCAGGGCCAGTTTATAAGAGTCAGGGGTTCTGTAGAAGGAAAGCTGTTTGGACTAAGCGGTGGCCCACGTCCCAGCTCAAGGGATGCTGTGTTGGTTCCAAGCTCTGCTGCCTGCATGACCATCATGGCTCCTGCTCATGGGATGTCTTCCCATTGTTTCTTTCGGTCCATTTGCAAGTGGGTTCAGCGGTCTCGTTTCCCCCAGATATAGCAGGGATGAAGAGAACACAGTCCGATGGTGCCTAGCAGCCGTGGTTGGTCATCGAAGGGTCACTGAGTCCCTGCTCTGGGGCAGCTCTGTGTTAGTTCACCAGGACTGCCAAAGCAAAACACCACAGACTGGGTGGATTAAACAACAGGAATTATTTCTTTACAGTTTTGGAGGCTGGACGTCCAGGGTCAAGGTGGTGGTGGAGATGGTTTCTCCTGAGGCCTCTCTCCTTAGCTTATTATGGCCACTTTTTCCCTGTGTCTTCACATAGGGATCCCTCTGTTGGGCACATGCCTGGCTTCTCTTCCTCTTCTTATAAGAACATTGGCCATATTGGATTAGGCTCCACCCTTGTGACCTCACTTAATGTTAATTACTTCTTTAAAGATCCCATCTTCAAATACAGTTACATTAGGGGTTAGGCCTTCACCATGTGAATTTAAGAGGGGTACAGTTCAGACCATAGCATGCTCCATGCTGGGCATGAGGGATGTTTTGGGGATTAGGGAGAAACAGTCCCTATCCCCCATTACCAGGGAAGAAGAGAAAACAGTCTTTAAAATAAAATCACATAAGTAATTGCAAGATGGTTAATGATATAACATAGAGTGTAAGGTACTAGTTCAGCCTTGAACAGGTGACCATGACTTGGTCTGGGGGCAGAGAAGGCTTCCTTGAGGAGGTGAGGTTGCGGGGTGGCATATGAGGGAGAAGGAAGAGGTTAGACAGACGGGCTCTGACCAGGAGGAGTGCAAACAGCAGGTATGACCAGGACTTTAAGGCCTGGTCCTGTATACAGCAAGTTCCAGGTCCTGAAAGGCAGCCTGCATGGCACATGCCTAAAAAACAAAAGCAAGGGATTGTTCAAAAGAAAACTGGATCCATAGTCACATCAATTTGTAATCATATAATGCTGCGTGGAATTGCAATTAATTCGCTCAAGAGAAGATGGTTTGTGTTTCCATTGTCTACATCTTGTTTGTTGAAATAAGGAATTCTCAAAACTTCACGGTCCCCAAGACTCAATTAGGAACTTATTTTTGAAATATCTGTTCATGGGCCTCACTCCCTAGAGATTCTGACTCAACGCATCCAGGATGGGGTCCAGGAATATGTATGTTAAATAGGCATTCTTGTTTTTTCTGGTGCAGATGGCCTATGGAACATGCTTTGAGAAAGCCAGATTTAAAGAGACAAGGGAAGGCCTTAGAAAAGTTGAGCAGCAGCATAACAGTATTTGCAAAGAACGGCGAGACCTGTTGGAACATCTGCTAGGTTCAACCCATGGAGATGGGTGAAAGTAACCTTATTGAGCTTTTCTATGGGAGACTCTCTAGTCAGTGCTTTGTTCATATCATCCCATTCAATTTAATACAACAGTGGAGCACTATGAATATCTCCATTTCACAGATGAGTAAAGTGAGGCACAAAGAGACGAGATGCTTCTCTACACTCGTAAGTGTAGGCACTCAAACCCAAGTCTACCTGGCCCTAAAGGGCACGTGCTTTTGAGGTGTGGAAGGGAGCTAGCATTTGTATAATGCCTTGTGACCATGAGTTCCTGCTCAGTGCTTCATGTACTTGGACTTCTCACTCATTAGATGACCCAGAAAGTCTAGGGTTATGACTTGATTTGAACCCAGAGTCTGCTGTTGATTCTCTTCAAACGCCTGGCAGTAACATTTGAACCTCACCCATTCCTTCCACTTGTCCTATATTTTGCTAATCTTCCTTGCTGAAAAAATCCAGATTGCTTAGAAAAATAAAATATGCACAGCTCAAAATAAAAAAGTCCTAAACAATGAACTTTCAGCATGGCCTGTATCACAATCCAATGGCATTCTGTTTCTAGATTTAAAAAAGTAATAATAACATAGAGTTTATTTTTAAAATTCCTTTGCAAACTCCTTCAGAGCATGTCACGGCCTTATTGGATGAATCATATTTTTAACTTTCACTTTCCATCAACTTAAACATAATCCGTCAAGGAATTGATGGGCCAGTTGACTCCAAATGAGTTTGCCTTTCATGCAGTGCTGTTCCGTCCGCTAGCCACAGAAACGATTCCAGGTCATTCTAATTTATTTAATTAATTTTAGAGATGAAATTATTTTGCCCAATAACTAGGTTGCTAATGGGACTTATTGTAATGGCTCAGTTCAGGGTTGTTGGTTCGAAAATAAACGCCTTCATTTCAATATTTGCCTTTTGGCTGCAGCCCGTTAACCCATCGCCCACCGTCACCTCATTAACATCACAGCATAATTGTGAGTTAATACGCACCTCGTTTTTGTAAAGCTGATTTGTATCCCAAGTGCCAAGCTTTGGCCCCCAAGTGTGCCCCTGAGTTGACATTTCCAACAGATGGATGGGTTGGAGGGACACTCCTACTTTTAAACATAATAGCTTTATTGGTGCCTGATTGCTACAAATTTGAGCTGATTTTTAGAAGTTAGAATAAAGTGAGGAAAATAAATTTTCTCTCGCTAGAGCGTAATTGTGGCATTGTGACTGACGGCAGTGTACGGTGTCTGCAATTGGGGGAGGCTGCAGGTAGGAAGGGAGGGACAATAGAACCTCTACAGAATCAAAGGCAGAATTAAAATCTGCATGTTAATAGCTTCCCTGCCAGTCACAAATAGATTCATTCTTCACATCTCAGACATATAAAGCTTATTTCAAAATAAATTCTGGGGAACGTTCAACCTGATTGAATCTGCTATAAGCTCTGTTAATATATCTGTTCGAGTCACTTGCACTCAAAAGCTTTTTAGAGAGAATATCACTTTTTTATATTATTCATGGTAATGTAATTCCCCCCTTTAATCTCTTCAGGGTTTCCCATTAAGTCATGATCTGCTGTTCAGAGAAAGTTGGATCGACCATTAATCACACTATCTAGACTTCTGTGTGTCTACTTTTTGTCCATCTCTTAAATCAGTCCCTTGGCAGCAGAAAGACACGGAGCCACTTCAGACCATTTGATCGAAGAGCTCTTGTTAGGAGATTAGACGGCTAATCTGCAAACCACCTAATGGAAATCATTCTGGGCAAGGAAATAAAACTGAACAACATTAGCAAAATCACTACATATTATAGGAATCAAGTATGTTCTAAATGGCTTAATCCTACAGTTTAGATATTGAGCCTCAGGATAAAATGTACCTCTTAGATGACTGGAGTTACCCAAATACCCATAAACACACGTGTATAATCTGCGTTTTGGGCAGGACGCCTATCAGAGGTGGAGACTTTGTAAAGTGCTTTTCATCTGACCAGGCAGAGCAAACAAGGGCGTAGGGGACTGAAAACAAACAAAAAAAGGGAGGCGGGGGGAGCAGAGGGAAAGCTGACACAGTTTTTCTCACAATCAAGGAATATATCCACATGGAAAATACCAGCTACATGATACATGTTTAATAAGTATTTGTGGTTGAATTGAGTTACCTGATATATATCAATTTTTTTTATTTCAAAAATAATAGTTGTCAGTCTTTAAAAGTTCTTTGATTTTCGCTTCCCTATACTCAAATTAATAGCTTATTCATATTTTCATAAAAATGTTTTTATTGGCCCTGGCTGGTGTGGCTTGGTGGATTGAGCGCCAGCCTGTGAACCAAAGGGTTGCAAGTTTGATTCCCACTCAGGGCACAGGCCTGGGTTGCAGACCAGGTCCCCAGTAGGGGGCACACAGGAGACACCCACACATTGATCTTTCGCTCCTTCTCTTTCTCCTTTCCCCTCTCTCTAAAAATAAATAAATAAAATTTAAAAAAGTTTTTATTTGCTCATCCTATCTATAGTCAAAAGATGACAAAACAGATCCAAGGATGTGAAGGTCACAGAAACTAATTTTCAGTCTAGGACAGGGTCTGTGAAGTTTGTGGAGAGTCAGAGTAAATATTTTTGGCTTTGTGACCCACCTGGTAGCTGTCACAACTACTAAACTACGGTGTATAGCGAAAACAGCCATAGATTCTACGTAAACAAATAGGCATGGCTGTGTGCCAATAAAGCTATATTGACAAAACCAGGTGGCGGGCCAGATTAGGCCTGTGGATTGTGTTGTGCTGGCCCTTGGAGCCCATGTCTGGGAGAGAGAATTTCAAAAATCATTTTTGTTTGATTTTCATGGTTTAAGAACATGGTATTTTCAACCATGAATGAGTGCTCACGTTTTGAATTTTTATTTCTTGACATAACTCAAAGCCCTTGCTTTGGGCTTTCTTGTTAACCCTGACACTTTCTGTCCGGTATCCTGCTTCTTGGCGTTGCTGGAAATGGCGGCTGAGCTGTAGTGGTTGGATGCGAAGGCAGGAGCCAGCTTGGTGATGATACTTGCCAAATGTGGCCAACTTAGGAAAATGTCAAGAGTTTTGAATGAGGATTTGGAACAAAATGGCAAAGGTCTGAATTTTTTTTTTTTTTTTTTAAGGATAAAGAGGAGAGAAAGAAATAGGGGAGATGATGTACTTTCTCACTTGTCTGCAGGATCAGGGTTACTTGATGACTTTAAGGGTGTGTCACAAAGTCTTTTGAGGACAGATGTCACAGAGTTAGGATTCTGAAGAACAGTAACACATTCCATGATATAGATATTAAGGAATCAGACTACTGGTTTTGGAAGAAACCTAAGAGAAACAGAATCCTCCCTGCCTTTTTCCTGGATGTCACAGTATTTCGGCACTTGTCTTACACACGTGTGTATCAGTGTATGAACTTTCACAATAGAAGAGGGCCAGTGGTCATTTGAGTTCATGTTTATTTACATAAAATGTTAACCCTAAAACTGACCCAGTGTAGTAAGGAAATGCAAGACTACCTCCCCGCTTTCTTGGAGACAGGGACATTCATCTTACTATTGCAAGTTCTGGAATGTTCAGGGAAGCAGGGCTAAGGTGTCTGTGAAGGTCACTCTTCCACAGGAAACACGTACCTTGGAGCTAGATGAGTATGCCTGGGAGCTGTGTGCTCCTTGCACCTCTGCTTTGAATGGTGAACACAGGAAGTGTGAGGCAGCCACTTCTAGCCACCAGTCCTCAGCTCCTGACAAGCTGAGAAACACTCAGCGCCCAGCAGGCTTTCTTCTTCTGCCAGGCCAGCATGATCGCTCTCCATTTCATGCTTCAGATCCAGATAAACAGAAACCACTTTGACCGTTCCTGGCCTGGGTTCAGTGCCCCCTTTCCATGGGGAAGCTAACACAGGGAGACTGTGAGAACTGAATGGGAGAGGGCTCTTGGTTGTTACTAGAACCAGCTCTTAGTAGAGGCCTAGCCATCCTTGGCTTCCTAACATACTTTCTTACCCAATTCCTGGGGTTGCCTTTGCAAGGAAAATGATGGAGAGGTCGCTGGTGGGGTGACCCAAAGGCTAAGGCACTCTTTAAACTGACTGCAAATTTCACATGTACGTGTGATCTCCAATTAAAGCTGAAGTTACTGAACCCTATTCCCTCCCCAAAGATTAGACTGTAATACTGCTCTGATGCAGCCATCTCCCCCTATAAACCGGCATCTCATTTACACAGAGCCATCTGCTTCCATACGGGGGGTTTTATTTGGGACGGGAGAAGGCACATCTTCACCCTCCATACCATCTGAATCTTAGTGAATAAAAGCATGGAGAGTTATTTAAAAGGGACTGGTATGATTCTATTTATAGTTTGATACCATTTTATAACCCAGCTCCACACTAGATGTTAACTGTCTATCATGCAAGGAAATTAAATTCTGTGCTGGTTTCCTGACTTAGGTGGTAGAATCAGAGAAGCAGCTGGGAGGGCCTGGGAGCCCAGTGAATCCTGAGGATTGGACAGGAGGCCTGGCTTCCCATGAGGCACTTTCTGCACACAGCATAGCGGCCCCACCTGTCTTTGAAGTGTAGATCCACAGCCCAAGGGCAAGGTTTCTTCTACAGCTTGAATGGCTATTTCCTTTCAAAATAAAAATAGGAACAGGTTTTCAGTTAGTTATCATTTGTTCATTCTTTATTTCCTTCTTCAATCATTTTCTTTTCTTTTCTTTTTTTTTCTCTCTCTAACCCTTCCTCCATCCCTCTGGTCCTTCTGCCTTTTCCTTCCATCCCTCCTTTACTTCTCGTTTTAATAAATTTTATTGTTATCTGAACATGGAGATCAGGAGTTGACAGCTGTCAAAAAGATGGTTTGTCATACTCCTAGATCTCAAGAGAAGGTTATGTCATGCCATGTGGGGGCCATGTGAGGAAGTGCCAGGGTTGGTCTGAAGGCAGAAGGATGGGGAAACTGTGGCTACGAAACTTTACTGTGGTTTCAGCAGGAAGGTCTGGAGAGGCACTGTATGCAGGCTTAGGGTTGACTTGTTTAGGTAATTTCAATGGGCTCTGAGGCACCAGGGCTGCCCCTAGTTTTGGGGACCTGCCATGGGGTGATCAGGGCAGGGTGATAGTGGCCTAGATAGAATTAGAGAGCCCAAGGATGGAGACAGTAGGGATGAGGGCTCTGGGGAAGCTGGTTTGCATTTGAAAAGTGTGTTCTTGGAGGAGTTGTTTCCTATCTCTAGGAACTGACAACCCCTGGGAAGGATCTGCTTTTGGGCAAAAATCCCCAGGACTATCTTGTTTGGCTTTAAAATCATAACATTGAATGGGACCATGGAGGAATAAAAGCATTCTTCCGGTGCCCACAGAATTGATAATTCAACTCTCTTCCTCTTTACTTTTGACTCACTCCCAGAAGCCCATTGCTCACCCAAAGCCCGTGACTTTGCATGGTGGCCCAGGGCTTTCTGATGACAGGGGCGGGGCCTCACGCGGGAGAGGATCCCTACATTTCACAGAATTTGTAATCCTTACCCAAGCATTAATTTTGCTGCATAGGCAGCCTGTTCTCCCACAAAACACTGACTAAGGAGAAAAGGGGCCCAGCACACCCCGCAGGGCCTGGCTGGCAGCTTGTGGCCCCCCCCACCACTGAGGGTTCTGAAAAAGGTGGGGACATTCGCAGGAGTGAAGGGGAGTGTGAGTGGCTTCTCTCTCCCTCCCTCCAGCCACCCTCCTTTTCTTCCTGTCTTCCTTCTTTCCTTTCTTTTAAATAATTTTCAATTATAAATATAGTTAATGCTATGAATTTACAAAAAAAAAACATACACACACACAAAACCAAAAAACCTGTCTGGCTTCTTATGATCCTCTGGAGAAATGCATATTTCTAAATTTAAATGTATTCTCCTGCCCTGTCTGGGGAAAGGAAGCATTTTTAAGCCAAACTAAAAAAAAGGAAAGGTATTCCTTTTTATTCTCTTATTCCTATTTCAGAAATGTTTGTGTTAACGTCCTACTTTGGCCCCAATCCTGTTGAATATTGTCAGGCGTGCAGAACTGGGGCTTTGGACCTCATGACCTGGGGCAAATTGCTTATTCTCCGTGCACCTCAGCTTATTCACCTGAATGATGGGGATAATAGCATTGACTACATCTCAGGGCTTTTGTGAATATTCCTCAAGATGATGTACAAGACTGGCCGTTCCGCGCTTTACACTGAAGGAATGTCACTTCTCACTACCATAGTTATTCTTGTCATTCTCTGCACTCCTGAAGTGACTTATAATCAGTGAGTAAGGTGGAACCGGAAATATCCACTCTGCGGCAGGAAAAAAAAGTCACAATTCCTACTTCACATTCGAAGGTATTTTACTAGGAACTTGAGAGAAGACTCCTGTTCGGACTTTGTCCACACATACCGGAGGAAGACTCTTCGGAGCGTTGCCAAGGAGGAAAATGAGAATGGCAGCTTAAATAAATGTTATCCCAATCTCTGCAGAATCGTGATGTGTCCGATTTTTTAAAGTGTCGACTACAGGGTATTTATTATTCAGCGATAATAATAAATCGCTCCTTATGAAATCCAGGGACTCGAGTGTCATGGAGGGAGGGAGGCAAGTGCTGGGTGAAGAGCTGCAAGAGACAGAGGTCCAGCCAGACCTGGGCTATTAATCATCGCCCTCCATTATTTCCTGAAGATTCATTCATTGTTCCATAGGTACCTAGAGGGTCA
Source organism: Macrotus californicus (assembly GCA_007922815.1). NCBI lineage: Eukaryota > Metazoa > Chordata > Mammalia > Chiroptera > Phyllostomidae > Macrotus > Macrotus californicus. The sequence goes on along the minus strand of VMDR010001867.1, from coordinate 34,152 downwards.
ATTAGAGACCACAGACAGGCTTTTTCAAAGACACAGGAGGGTCAATTAGGCCCTCTTTATAATTTTCTGCTTTAACAGCAAATGCCAGCCTATTGCACATCAGATGCAAGGGAGTTTGGAAATAAACAGGGTGCTTTCCCCCTCCTTCTTTAAAAAGAAATAAAGAATAAAAAAAAAAAAACCAACATCAAGAAATGGAGGCAGTTGGCTCTTGGTAACATATGGCTTGCTGTCAGACTCTGGTTCAAGTGAGGCAGAGGGGATCTTATCACTGAGACTTGTGGGGAGCAGAGTTCTTGTGGGTCAGAGCACCAGGCACGGTCAGGGAATTTCTATGATGGAATGGTCTGTTCCCACAGCTGAGCTGGTTCATTTATCTCGGGTGCGATCTGCCCTGCTCTGGCACGAGGATACAATTATAAGGTATCTACAACTGAAAGGGTACCCGAAATCAACTGAAATAGATAGCCACACTGACAGGTGGTGGGTCACCGTTGCCCGCTCCTACCTAGCTGGCGTCCATGTTTGGGAAAGAACTCAACTAAATACACCTAAGTGTTACCTTGCATGACGCTGAATTCTATTTGTTTTCCCTGGGATGGGCAAAGTTTGAAGCATATTGCAGCAAGATCAAGACGACGGGGATTGTGGCAAGTGAGGGGCAGAGATGGAGCCATGCAAGGGACATTGCCACAACTCCATGCCCTTCCATTTCTTCTCTTTTTTGAGATGGGCTATTAGCGGTTGAATTGGCCCATTTCTGAATACCTAGTCTTGTTAAGGAAGGGCATACATTCCTTTACCTCAAGACCCTGTTCTACCTATTTACTAGCACGGAGATCTGGAAGCAAAAGAGAAATGCATTTAGTGTACAAAGTGCATTTCCAACGTTAGTGATTTTTGTCTGGAATCTGAGTAATACTTCTGAGTCCCAAACTGTAAAACTTACCCAGCAAATGTTTGTTGCGCGCTGGCTCTGTGCAGGCACTGTTCCGGGTGTTGGGGATGCAGCAGAGAGCAGGGGAGGCAACCCTGGTGCTCCTCTGTTCTGGAGAGCCGAAGCCCTGGGCCCCTGGAACCTCCTGCACTTACTTCCAGGTGACTGGTCCTGTATGGTTTTCAGCAAAGGGAATAGGAACGGAATGAAAAAGGGTGAACTGGAGTCTGTTGTGGCCTTTGCTAAAACCACTGGAAACTGTCCCACTTTTTATTTTCCTCGGAAGGAGGACAAAAATGTGCATTCCTCTAGGGTAGGGATTTTTGTCTATTTTGCTCACTGCTGCTTTTCCATTGTGGACAGTTCCTGGCACATAGTAGGCCCTCAATGAATATTTGTTCACTACGTGAACTAGTAAATGGATGACCGGCCTCAGTCCCATCCTCCAGAAATGTTCACTTTCACCCCTGAGCAGCTTTGGCCCCTGGCTGCTGCTGTCACCCCAGGGATCCTTTCTTTGGAACACTTTTTCTTTCCAATCCCTGGATAAGAAGCAAGAACCTCTTCCAAAACTTGCCTCCTCCATCCTCATTTCCATCTCCTATCCCAGAGGTTGCAACTTGGTGGATTGCAGATGTCTTTTGTGGGGACTGCTGGGGTTTTGTTTTTCTTAATGAAATAAATCAGTTGCCAATATTTTAAGAACACTTGGGAGACTTTGTATTACAATTGGGATTTCCTGCTTCTGTTGGACAGGCAGAGCTGGCGTGCTTTGCCTGCACTTCTGAGTGGCACCAGTTTGCCAGACTCGTGCAACTCTGTAGCTGCTTCTCTGCAGCTGGGGCGTGAGCCCTCTGGTTTTCCATGGTGCCCACCAGGCCCACTTACTTCCCTTGTTAGAGAAATACCTGGCTTCCTCGGCCTTGAATTTTGCAACCTCTATATGGCAGGTACACCAATTCATGAGCCCTCTTCTCACCCTGGATCTTGTAGTGACCTCTCCTAGGCCTCCTCAATTCTACATCTCCTATTCATTGAGCTGACCAGCATGTGAGTTCCTCCATCCCAGATCTGATGGTGCTCTGAACAGCCAGGCCTTGTATGTGCAGATGATCTTTTCTTCTACTCCAAACTCACTTTGACTCTTCTAGAAGATTTGTCTAGCTCCTAAACCCCCTCTTTTCACAAAATTGAGTAAAGGTTGGATATCCCTCCATCCTCCATTGTTCTCATAATACCCTTTACAACCACAACTGTACTGCTGGTCAGCCCAGACCGTCGTTCCCCTAAGGACAAGGATTTTGTTGCCCATTTTGGGTATCCAGAGAAGATCTGGCCCCTGGGGGGAAGACCATGTGATTCTCTCTAGGGGCTGGAGACCAGCCTGGGAGAGGGACAGTGGTGTCGATGGTAAAACCAGAAGGGTAAATGAGTTTTAAGTCCGCAGGTGCTTTGACTCTGGATGTTATCTCTATGGCAATGGAAAGCGCTAGGAAGCTTTACAGATATTTAGTGCCCTGTACAGGATAAAGGGACCCAGTGCGCATTTAGAAGGAGCCCTCTGGCTTCGGTGAGAAGGATGGGTTTGGCAGGGCAGGACTGGCAGTAGGTGAGCTCTTAGACTAGTCCAGATAAGAAATCGAAGGGCCAGATCCAGGGCTGGATGGAGAAATGAGAGGTGACTATTGGTTGGGTGTAGAGGGGCAAGTAGATGAAGTTCTAGTGTGGGGAGGAAGGAGGAAGACATTGCCTGGCCGATGAATTTATGAAATAACTTCATTCCAGTTTCCCCCTTCCTCCCAAATATTGGCAATTGGGTCTGTAATTAAAAGACTCAGAACGCAGTGGCTCCGAGGACAGCATGTGACTTTGAAAACATCACTATTAGCAAACACCTGCTGGCTCAGTTTTCGTGTGCATGTATTTTTGTGCATTTCATGTGGCTGGTCTTTGCCTTTCTTTTTTCGCTTTTTAACCCTCCTCCTTAAGGGAAACTCCATTCTTGCAGCAGCTTCTTGGTAGAGGGTTCTAACTAATGACTTTAATCGTGTGAATGTAGAGCAGAAACGGGCAGAAAAACCCTCAGCCCATTTATCTTACAGACCCCAAGTGTACAGGCACAAAACCACAGCCTCCACCCTTTTCTCCCCCTTTATTTCGAGCTCACCTCAATTTATGACTTGGCATACAGTCAGTTGCAGAAAGCCTAGCTCCCGGCGTCCTCCTGAACCTACATCCCCCTGTTTTGTCTGAAACAGCCAGGTCTCAGGGGTTTACCGATGTATTGCTTCAGAAAAATTAGTGACATTGAAGGGTTCTCATCTTTTTGTGTGTGTAATTTTGGTTATAAGAAGAAATTTACAAAGCTGTTCTCTCTCTCTCTTTTTTAATCTCTGCAGTTTGGAAGAGTATATTTCATGAGATTTGATACAAAAATACCCATAGCAGGGCTCTTCTCTATGTAGTCGCTTAGAATAAGTCAGTGCCACCAAAACAGCTCGCTATTGTGGAATAAGTTCTGAGCTCTGCCTGAATCTGACATTTTTCTTGCTTGACTTTGTATAAGACATGCCATAGAAAGATATTTCAGTAGCCGCTGGTCTAGATTCACTGGCTGCAGGATCGTATTGCCCTCATGAGTAATACTGGTGGTAAAGGTTTGTTTTGGAAGTAATTCTTCAGTAATTAAATTTAAAACAATGCAGCAATGATGATTGAGTTTCTGTGTGAAGAATTTTAGGCAGAAACAGTTTCTGAAGGGTTAGTGACTGTGAAAGCCAAAGAGATAGAGAAAGTATTTCTTTCGAAGCTGGGATTGTTGTATGCTGCTACACTTGCTTTGGATTGCTGCATAACAAATGACCCCGAACTTAACAGCTCAGAGCAACAGCCATTCATTAGCTCACAGCTCTGAAGATCAGGAGTCTGGACACAGAGCGGTGGGGTTCATTGCTCAGGGTCTCATCAGGAGGAATTCAAGGTGCCAGCCGGGGCTCTGTTCACTTCTGGAGGCTCTGGAGAAGAACCCACTCCCAAGCCTGTTCCAGCTGGCAGCAGAATTCTGTTCCTTGCAGTTGTAAGAGTGGGGCTGCTGTCTCCTTTCTCTCTGTCATCTGGTGGCCACTCTCCATCCCTAAAGCCACCCACGTCCCTTGCCACATAGCTCCTTCCGTCCACAGAGCTATCAGTAAAACTCTTCTGTGCATTGAATCTTCTTGCTCTTGCTTTGATTTTCTGACGTTCCATTCCTTGACTCTGACATCTAGACTCAGGTTCGAAAGGATCATGTGACTAGTGTCCTTGTTTTAACGTCAGCTGATTTGGAATCTTAGTGAACTACAAAATCCTTTAGAGCAGGACCTAGATTAGTGATGGGTGGAATAATTGGGAAAGGCCAGGTGCACACCAGAAAGCCTGGAATCTTGGGAGCCAACCTAGAACTCTACCTACCAAAGTCATATGTAAAGAAAAAAACCCAGAAAACAAAAGCTGAGACCTTTTCATAGACTTCTTAGAGGCAGGAAGTTTAATATAAAAGAAAGGGGGTACTCGAGGAAGACAAATAAAGCACAAAGAAAGGAAGTTTAGGCAGAGCACTTTAGGTGGGGTCAGAGGTTTGATGATTGACAGAATGTTCTCCTTGTGAGCCAAGCATGTGATTTTACCTGAAGAGGTGGAACGGGGCTCAGGACCTTCAGTTACCAGCAGATGGAGCTGAGTCAAACAAGTCTGGTCTCTTGTATGACCCGATTCACATCATGATCTTCCCTGTGTCTCAGTGTCCCACCTGGAATGGCTATTCAGGATCGCTGTAAAGAGTGAGCAGCACTCAGCGGGTGTTCAGTTGTTGCTGTCTTCAGGAAAACAGTAGGCACTCAGCAAAGGTCCCTCCCATTGCTCTTTGAATGGAATTGTCAAATCAGATTAGACAGTGAACCCTAAATTTGATCCAGGTGCTCTGGAAATTACGAACTTCTCAAAGTTTTCCACGGTGAATGCCTCACGGGCAGAGAAAAGGAGTATGGGCCTTGAGGAGTCTAGGAGTGTTGCCTCAAACTCCCACTCCGTACCCAAAAGTCCCCTGAAATCTCATTTTATTTCAACCCCCCATGCAAGTTCTGCAATTTGCTCCTCATATAGCCACGTTGTATTAATATAAGAACTAATGTTTTAGCTACTTACCACGCACATTCGCATCCCAGGGGAGTATGTGTTTCTCCTTTACTGTTGCTCCTCAGGCGTCAGGGCTGGGACTAGGCAGGCCAGGCACCGGAAGCATCCATTTGAGCAAACATACCCTCCTGGGTTCCTGCAAGCGCCATCCTGCCCTTGCCAGACCCTCAGCTAGTGTGACTGCTGAAATGTTTGCCCCAGACAGCCCCCTTGCTTGACTTTGGTCTTGATCCCACTGGACATACGGCACACCGCGGTTGGAGAAGCCTGGTACCAAACACAGCTTCTTGTCAGAGATCCAGGCCGAGGCCAGACCTGCCACCTGTGTCCAATGAGAAGCTCATAGTTCCATTTTAAGGAGAAGTAGCCTGCAAACCACTAGTCCAAGTCTTTGACACAGGGAAGACTGTGTTGATGGAAGTGACAAGCTCTTAAATGCTGTAGCAGAAGCGCATGAGTCTGCCCTGTGTACAGAGTCCTCACATCACACAACTTAGCGACTTGAGAGATGCAGGATAAGGAGACGATACACAATCGGTTAATTGCATAAGGACAACATGAGCAAACTCAACAGCTCCGCTCCTTACCCTGGCGTGTGCCGCCCAGATCCCTCTGAAAAGGATTACAGATGTTCTTCTTTTTTATTTCCAATCCCTCCGCCTATCTTTCTTTCTTTGCACCCACGGCGCTCTGCACTTCAAGCTAAATATAATGTATCTGATTTCCCATCACACATACTAATCAGGTTTGAAAGTTGTCTGTGAGGCTTTAAAAAGCTGGCCAAGAGCCGTGCGATTTCTCCAAAAGGATGTCTGCAATCAAGATGATTACATGGGAAAATAAATCATAATTTATATTGCTGAAAATGTCACTTGCAAAGCACTCTGACAATACTTTCCTTTCCGTCTGTTTTCCTGTGAATGGGGTAAATGCTGGCCTTCTGAAACTTTCCTTTTATTTTACTTATTTACTTATTTTTAGAGCTCTGAATATCACTGAAGCCATTGAAGTTCCAGGGCGAGGTGGGGTGGTTCAGGCACACAACCGATAGGCAGTAAGGCCAAAACATTGAGCGGTGCCACTGCTGAAGGAAGAGTTCAAAGGTACACACGTGTGAAAACACACGCACGTGCGTGCACACATTTTTTTTTTAGTCCTTACCTGAGGATACACTTATTGATTTGAGAGAGGTTGGGGACCGGGAGAGAGAGAGAGAGAGAGAGAGAGAGAGAAACACGTTGCTGTGAGAGAGACATTGACCCGTTGCCTTCTGCATGCACCCTGACTGGGGATCGAACCTGCAACCTTTCTGGGGTATAGGATGACATTCCAACCAACTGAGCCACCTGCTCAGGGCTGCACACACTTAAAAAATGTTATCAAAAGAAAACTTAAAGGCAGACTTTTAGAACCAAAAGACTTTTAGGAAACCGTCTTTCTTCTGCACATGTGTCTTTGGATTAAACGATAGTAAATCATCCAAGAGAATTGATTAGTTATCTGGTTCAAAAATATGCCATGGTATTTGGTACTACCGTTGTCCTCTGGTTGGTGGATATTAAATCCGCAAAGGCCCACGGTCATTACCTGTGGTAGAGTATAAAGATGGCCACCGGCTCTTCTGTCTCCCTGGCATTGTGCCCTTGTGCTGTGATGCCCTGCCTCTCCCATCATAAAGTGGAGTCACTTTCCCCACTCTTGACTCGGCATTGGTCCTGGCACTGACATTGACCATGGGGGCCTCTATAAACGTGTCACAAGCCAACACTTGACAAGTGCTTCTGTGGGTGCTTGCCCACGTGCTGCACTTGGAAGCCTTCTGCCTGTGGGTGTGGACAAGCCCAGGCTTGGCTGTTGGGAGGTAAGAGTTGCACAGCCATCCCTTGGAAGTGGGTGTGCACAGCTGCTACATTGCCCTGACTAAGGGCCAGCGCACCCCCGAGGGCAGAGCTGCCTGGCTGATGGTGACACCCACCAGCTGAGCCCAGCTCAGACTGCTAGCCCAAGTCACTACAGGTCATCATGGTTTCCACCCCAGACTTCACAGCCCCTTCTCTTCTGTAGCCAGTGCCTTCTAGGATATGGTTTTCTTCCATTTTTTAAAAAAATTTTCAAAACATGTTTATTGATTTGAGAGAGAGAGAGAGTCAGACAGACAGAGAGATAGACATTGATTGGTTGCTCCCCATATGTGCCCTGACCAGGAATCAAATCCCTGGCCTTCTGATCTACAGGACAATGCTCCAACCAACTGAGCCACATCGTCCGGGGATAGGATATGGTTCCTCCAGCCAATATTACAGTGAGCCAATCAGGGAGTTTTAGTGGCATCCAAGTGGGATCTACTTCCTCCTCCTGGAATTATTCCTGCCCAAAGTGAAGACCAGCGTAACTGAGCACCATCGGTGCATCAGAAACGCATAGATTGCTTTTTGTGCTTTATTTTATTCCTGGGTCAGAGAGCTCATGGCTATCTTTCCAGCTGAGGGGACTGAAGATCAGAGGGGTAATGTCTCTGAATAGCAGCAGTAGTAGTAGTAGTGACAGTGTTGGTGACAATCGTAATAGTCAGTGAAATCATAGCAATTACCAGCGTTACCATAGCAGAAGCTCACATTTTGTTGTGTGCCCAGCACTAGGTTAAAGTTACAGTTTCATTACTTGTTTATCTCACAGTATGAGGTAGGGGTGCTCATTATCCCCAGTTTCAGGTGAAGAAACTGAGGGTGAGAGAGGCCCAGGGATGACCATGAATTTCTCCTTGGTGAAGGGCATGCCTGGCAAAGGCCCTTCTCAAGCTGCCACCTCCTCACCCTTCCACAAGGCTGTGCTGGCTCCCTGAGCCTGTCCTTTTCCACTGCCAAGAAATGGAGAGGTCCCCAAGCTCACCCCTGCCCCCCACCGTCCCAGACTGATGTACTTTTAAAGGGTGCCCCTTGCTGCAAAACTAGCGCAAAGAGAACCAACCAGATGCTCCCCCGGACCGTGGAAACTTCCACTTGGCCCGCGCTGCCTTTGTGGCTGAGTCAGGGGAGAGAGAGGAGAAACTTCAGCACAGCCTCCAGCAGGGTGGTCTCACGCAGGGCCCGTTACCAGGCTGGGGTGACAGAGTGTGGCGCGCCTGCGGCTCATCCCGTATCTAATGGAACAGAAATGAGCGCCTTACTGCCCTTGTTTTCCAGCGGCTCATCCGGGGCTCTGCGAGGCTTATTAATCTCAGCGTATGATGGAAAATGCATTGCCATGTTAAACCTCAAGCCGCTGTTCACTGCTCGGTGGATGGAAGGCAGGAGGAGTCTTTGTCTTATTTACAAGCAGCGCATGGGAGAGACAGGGCAGAAGAGCGTCGTCGTAAAAATCCGTGCAGAATTCGAAAGTATGCATTAATGCATGTGACCAGATGGTTCTAAAATATGCCACTTTAACCAAAAATCATCCTCTGAAAAACTCTTCTGAAGAACATTAACTGTGCATAATGACTGCCTTGAGTAGGGCCATAATTTTAGAAAATGTATGAGGTACGGGATGAAGACGAAAGAGAGAAATGGCTCCTACTTATCGTTCCATTGTCCCTCCGAATGCCTGCTGGAAAAGACTCCGCCCGATGCAAGGAGCCGTGGCGATACTTAGAGCATTTAGAATCACTGGGAGTTATCGCCCAGAAATTGCTAACCACTGCTTTCTAAGTTATATATTAAAAAATAAGAAGAAAAGGCTTTCGACTTCAAAACTCCAGAAACAGCTGGCTGTTAGTGGCGCGTCACCATATTCATGCTGGTGTCTGCGAGTGTATTTAGCTTTCCTGCTTGCATCTTACAAGTTTTAAGGGCCATCAGTTGAAACATCTAATAATCTTAGTGCTGTCATATTTTCACTTGAGGTCTTATTATCCTTCCCTTAGCTATGTAAACAGATGAGTAACCTGCTTTGGATTTACCCAGACAGTGCTCGGTGCGGGTTCCAGGCACAATGAGAGGGGGGCCCCTGGTGTCAGTCAGCCTCCCGGGCTTGTTCGTTATGGGGAGGGGAGCATGTCCCAGATGGGCCATCAGAGTGAGGCAGGAGGATTACCAAATAGGACACTTTATCTGTCTGAGGAGCCCCTGCCCTCCGCCACCGCCCCGGTTTGCAAGCTATCCTTTAAAATTACAAGAGGCTTTGGTCCTTTTTCTAAAGGAATCATGTGAGCAGAAATTACTGTTTCCCACTGAGTAGTCAGAAATAGAAAAGTGCTTCATTGTCTCTGTACATTGTGATTAAAACAAGTGGGTGCATTTTCATTGCATTAAAGCAATATTTCCTGTATAAACCCTATTTCAGGTTGCTCTTCAGACTCAACACCCACATTCTAGATTGTTTAAAATTAGTACCACTTTGTTGACATTCACCTGTATGCTTTTCACTTGATCCTATCTTCTCGTTTGCAATATACCTTTTAAGGAGCTGTTGGGATAAAAAAAAATGTTAAATGTTAATGATTCCTTTCCTAACTGCAATTTTTGTCAGCTCCGTTTTGTATATATATGATTATGAAGCAATTTGCATGAAATTTACACCTTTTCAAATTTTGAAAATTGCCTTGTTGAAAAAGCATCTCTGTGCTTCTCAATACCACACTGATTTATCACAGTTATAGACATAACATTTTTATTAAACTCTCAGTGAGCAGGAAAATTAGCACTTCCTGCAATAACGATACTAATTTCATTAGTGAACGTTTTCATTTATAAAGTGCCTTTTCCTTATCTTGAGCCTTTTATCTTTCTCTTATTGACCAAAGAGAGGGCAGATCTTTGGGAGCTGGTAATAAACCATATTCGTAATATGATGCGACCTCATTGGCAAGCTGCTGCTTCTAGCCGGTCGTCTCCCTTGATCATAAATATCCATACCTCTCGTCATATATGGTGCTCTTGGAACTTCCTCTTTGAATTTCAAATATGAGAAGAGATGGTTTCCATCCTTAAGAGCTTGCGATGGGATAGTTATTGGTGAGACTGAGACTCTAAAATGATCAGGCGGATTAAAGATAAAGAAAATACATCCTTTTGTTGATTTATTTTCACGTAACTTTCACACTGGATACCTACAATAAAGGGGAAACAGGTGAGAGCACAGGAAAGACCTGTGGCCCAGTTTGCCTTTCTAGAAATTGAACTGTGTGGGCAAGTGCAGGTGGAGAGAAAGACAACTGGATTAGGGATCTGGTGTCCACGTGTTTTGTTTACAGGTAAACTCCCATGTAAATCTGCAGTTCTGCCACATGGTGATAGAAGAACTAATGCCACAGTTATTTATTTACCACCTTCCTACTAGATGCCCGATGCTAAGGACACATGGGGGACCCTCCAGACAAACCAGAGTTTGCCTCCCGTCCAGAGTTCACATTCCTGGGGGGACCAAATGAGAAACAAGTAACTGAGTGGATAAATTATACTCTGACAGTGACATGCCGTTGAGCAGAAAGCAAACATGGCACCATGCCAACAAGGAAGGTCGGGGAGGGGTGCTTGAGAAGCGATGGCCGGGCGACACCGAAGTTCAGGCTCCGCAGGTAAGAAGGGGCCAGCAGTGGAAGGAGCTAGAGGAAAGGTGTCCCAGGAGGAAGGAACCCAGGGTGAAAGGCACCCTGTCGGGGCAGACGTTCTGCGCTGTTGAGGAGGGCCCTGGCTGTGTGAGAGCTTGTTCATGTGTCCTGCGGCTTTTAAATTTAGAATTGAGGTCTGTGCTTGGCATGAACTACTGATCCTTTTTCTGGGTCTAAGTGGGTTGGGAGAACAGTATATATTCAAAGTAGAAGAGAAATAAATGTACATTTCTGAACACCCAATAAGGGAGAGAGGAGCAGTGACAGCTTCTAAGTGTTGGGAACTCCAGTAATCGTGTGTGTGTGTGTGTGTGTGTGTGTTAATTGTGTCAGATATATAGCTTTTTGATGTACCTGTTGGGGCTTAGGAAGGTAAATGACTTGTCCAAGGTCATAATAGATTTGGGAGCCAAGAAACTGAATACTCCTTAAAGAACATCCAAGTAAAGGGGGGAAATAAGTGAGGGGTACATTCACAGAGTGGAATAGAGAGCAGTAAAAATACATGAATTATCATAACCTGAATCAACATGGAATAACCTTAAAGACATAATGTGGAATTTAAAAAGCAGTTACACAAAGATTTAAGCTGTTACACAGTGTGATTTAACTTACATGAAGTTCAGAATATAGGCAAAAGTAGACAAAAATCATTTGAAGAGATAAGGATATGGGCTAAAACTATAAAGAAAAGCAAGTGAATGAAAAACACGAAATAGGAAAAAACAAAAGAAAAGAGCCAAGTGTCTGACACCTAATTCAGTTTTAAGATGTCAGAGCATTTTAAAATTTTTAATATTATGCCGTGTGCATACGTGTCAGGGGTCCACACAAGTAGTTTATGTTTGTTTTAAATAATGGTAAATAGGATGACTACCTAGCTGCCTATCACTCAACTTAAGAAAAAGAACTTCCCAATACTTCTCCTTGGTGCCTCTCTGCAGAGGGCTTTCTCCTTTTCACCATGCCCTGCCCCTGCACCCTGCCCCTGCGCCCCGCCCCCCGCCCCCCGCCCTGCTACCCTGTGCCTCGGAAGCACTAGCTCTTAGTTGGTGTTTTTGAGCAGAGGAGAGGCATGGTAAAGATGCTGTTTTAGGCAGATGCATCTGATGGGATAGATGGGCGAACTGGAGAAATTAGAGTCACAGTGGGTGGCAATATCACTCCCACAGTGTTCCCTCAGGCAGGATCTCACCTGAGACTAGTCCCCCGTTGGAGGGGAGGACCTGTCAGCGTTCAAAACTGTCACTTGTTTGTTTTCTTTTCAGGTTAGAGGTGTCAGACCCTCCAAGATTAGGGTCTCTCAACACCACTGATCATAACAGGTGTTTAGGACCTGTTTGTTTAGAGGGCAGTGAGCTGTGATAGGCTGGTCTTCACCATGTCCAATGTCCTGAGGACATGATGTCAATCCTGTGCTTTATAAAGCCACTGAGCAATACTCAGAACACCAAGAGCATTTCTGTGCAAAGACCCAGATGGTCTGATTCCACCCACCCGAACACCCTGTGACACCAGCTTCAGTCTGGGGCCTTTGCTTTGCTCCACTGCCTTCCTTAAGCCCTGCCTGTGACAGATATTACTAACCCCTACCATGTGCTTGCCGCTGTTACAGGCCATGATACCTTTTTAAAAGCGTAACCTGAATAATGGACAGCGTACCGATAAAGCCACTGTCTGGTCTTGATAATTTTTAACACCACAAAGAAAAACTTCATTAAATCAAATCACGATGACGCCATTTACTTTTAACCCCACCTGGTGGAGTTTTCCACGTGCGATGCTTCTCCGCACTCCCAGGTGGAAAATGCCTAGACAAGTACTGCAAGGGACATTTTTAAGCATGTAAAAAAATCAATTTTCATAAGGTTACATCTTTTTACCTCTTTATATAAAGCATGCTATATTAAAAGAGAGATTAAATTTTACTCGGTGGAGTAAAATGCAAACACAAAATTATTTTTTTCATTTTTCACAGCATGCACCGGATTATCATTTATTTATGAGGCTTTTTTAATCTAGAATATATGGAAATCTTTTCTTGAAGCACAATATAATATTGAATTGGGAATGTTGTCTGACAGTTTCCCTCTTGCAGCTGCATAGAATGATTCTCCTATATGAATTTTTAAAAGAAACTTCAATATACTCTGCATTTGAAAAGGAAGGAGTAATCGCCGTGATCTTGAGGAATCTTTTAAATGGCCTCCATTTGAATCCTTCTGTGTATCACCAACTTTTCTGCAACAAATAATGCATCCATGCCTTTCCAGAACTCACAGAATGTCCAGTTTTCTTTCTTTTGTCTAAAATTACCCCCCCCCCCCACAATTAAAGTTCTTCTTCCAATAGACTGCCATCCGTTCAGGGTACAGCCATGATGTGATTTCTATTTATTCTTTGCACATTTTCCTTGCTTGGGGGCATTGGGCTTCGGCTTGGAAGGGGCCTACTGTCCTTTGTTCTCCAGGAGGCAGATGTCTTTCCATTTCAGTCCCTTCACACGCATTTGGTGAAACTACTTGGCCACTAGGTCAGGGACCTGATGAAAATGCTGACTCAGGCATCTCAGTCCTTTCTCAAGCATCCTTCCAAGCTTTGCCCATCTGGACCTCCCTACACACACTCCCATCAGCTCGTTCTTCTACGATTTGACCATTGTTGCTTTCCATCCCATTTCTGCTCTGTGCTCTTGCTGCATAACAAACTGGCCCAAATGGACTGGTTAGTCTACAGGTTGCCCCCACTGGCCTTGCCTCACTGGTCACATTTGGAGTTGAGGTGAATGTGATGATTTAGGGCACACTCTTCCCATGGTGGAAATTGCTAGCTTCCAGCACCTCAGAAAGGCGAGATCAAGATTTAGCACACCCCATCACTTTTATTCATGTCATTGGCCAAAGTCAGGTATCTGGCCAAGTCCAACTGCCATTGGGGAGTTTTATTCCTTCCATGGAGGTGGGAGGGTAGGAAGTGAATATTTGCTCAACAGACTTTCTGTCTAGTCTTGTGGATTTATTGGATATCTATCTATCTATTCATCCATCTGCACATGTATGGTTTATGTATAATTTTAACAATAAAATATACTTTATACAATTAAATATAAATGTTTTCATGTATTTTTCAGGTTGTACAATAGAAACTTGTTCACATTTCAGCCTTCTTCAGGGTACCACCTTCAGCACGGCCACCACGAGTAAGGGCTTTGTTTACCTGGCTCCCCTTTCATCCAAGGTCAAATCCACCAAGAAGGAAGTTCCCCACTTTGGAGCCAGACGAGCTAGAGTTCAGCTACAAATTCTCTCACTTCCTGACTTCATGACCTTGGGCAATTTACTTAACCTTTCTGGGTGTTAGTAACTAAATCATTTCAATGGGACGGCTGTACCTGCGTTCATTCTTTGTCCCTTCATGAAGACATTTTGGATAATTCCCAAGTTCATCGTGCTGGAATGTTGTGTAGTCTGTTTGACTACATTATCCTCGCAGTCTTGTAGACCCTGCCACTTGGCCAAGAATCTGTTACTAGGGAAGGGCAATGGTATAATGTACAATTTAGCACGCACACAGCTGAGCTTGTCTGGGCTTGTGCCACTGATAATTCAGTCTCAGGACCTTACTTAGATAGAATGTATTCAAAGATGGTTTCTTGCCATCGATTGTACCTTCACAGCAACAGCTCTTTCAAACAACCAAGGTTTGCTAATTAATATTTTCACAAGAACATTTGTCAGTGGGTCCAGACTTGAAAGGAAAAAACATACAGAGCTTTGTTCTTATAGCCACTTTATAATGTGACGGGCATACCTCATTTTGACCCCCAGCTTCAGAAACTCAGAAACTTTCTGACCTTAGCTGAAGAAAATTAAGCTGTTGCTGATGCTTTTGCCTTTTCAACAATTAAAAATAATCATATCATTGGATAAGTCTCTGGCCATTTAATGATAAGGTATATATGTACATACCAAATACAAATAGTTAGGTAAGATGGATTCATGCAATGGCTAGATAGATAGATAGATAGATGGATATGTAGTTATGAACTGTATGAAAGAGATCCATTCCCAACTATGGGTCATTTGGAAAAAGATCAGTATTATACATCAACCTTATAGGTAAATGAAAATGAATGCAACCCCTCGGTTTTCTGAAAGCCTGGTTTTCTGTCTGGCTTTCAGGACTATATCTCTGACACCTGCATCATGCACTGTCTCTGCAGAACGGTTGTTTGTGAGCTGGTTTAGTGGTGAGGGCACATGCTCATAAATGGTTATCATTTCTAACGCTGTTACAGCTTTGTTGATTATTAATGTTTATGACACGCCTTGCTTTTCAGAAACCTAGAGCACAAAAGAAGTCATACAATGACAAGGTCACATCGTACCTCTGCTGTGTCTTTTTCTTTGCCCTTTTCATAGTTTGGGGGTGTTTTTCTTTCTGTTTTTCATGTTGTCAGTCACTCCATCATGTTTTCTCTCCAATTCTCAGTTGTATTTTTCTTTCTATTTTTTGGATCTGTTAAAAAAAATCCATTTAATGATTCAGCAATAATTATAAAGTTCCTGCTTTTGGATGTTGCTTTTTTAAGCACTAGGGATAAAAGGCCAGGTTTTGCTTTGTTCTTAAGAAGCTCACAGCTTAGTCAAGGAGATAGAGACTTAAATAAGTTGCAACAGAGTGTGGCAGAAAGATGCTTAAGTTATGGAAGACATCAAATAAGAAGTGAGAGAGGGAGGCAGGGAAGGCTCCAGGGATGAGGTGATGGCTCAGCTAAGCTGAAGGGTCAACAGAGTTCAACAGGCAGGCAAAGGAGGGCACCCTCCTCCACCGGACAGAAGCAGCAAGGGAAGGGAGGCATGTGGGTATCATATCATTGGATAAGTCTCTGGCATTTAATAAATCTCTGATACCTTCATCAGTGCAGGTATTTACTCTTTATCAAACATGAACCAGGGGAGTAGGAAGGTACCAGAGATGAGGCTGGAGCAGGAGCGGGGCCTCGGGAGGCATACAATGATGTGCAATGATGGGAACATGGAGGTGGTGTTCTAATCGAGAAGAGGCAATCCCAAACGTGGGACACATGGAACGTGAGAGTCCATGGGGGCTGGGAGATCTTTCTCTCTACCACTTTGCAGAGGGAGAAATGGCTGAGAAATATTGGAGTTCCCTCCTCTTCAGAAAACAAATACCTTGGAATGTAGCTATGAGAAATGAAATAAGGGAGTGATGTCTTTAAACCCTCACAGTGATGCCTGGACCTTAAGAGTGCTTGGAAAATGTTTTCTTTTATTTGAATTAGCCTGCCCTGAGACCTAAGGAAAACATCGCCTTCCCTCCAAACCATAAACTTCAGTTCAAAATGTTAAACGTCCAGGGCTTTGTGAAGGAAGCGTCTAAATGACGCACAGGGTGTAAGACACGGCAGCTCCTGGGAGCTCTGTGTTAGTGCCTCTCTGCGTGTGGCTGCTGGCATTTTCCGCCGCACTGCAAACTCTTTAAAGCAAGGGTCCTGTTTGCTGTTCTCTTTGCCAACAGAGGATTTCAATCAATGCATCAATTACAGATTGATTTCCTCTGTTATCCCAAATAAATAACACCTCCTTGGAACTGGCTTGGTCCAGAAACTAGGACCCTTGACAGATGTCCAAATGTGGCCAGTGGTCCTATCACAGACAGGCTGCCAAACGGAAGGGCCAAACACATAGCACAGAAATAACTTCTTCTGCATGCATACACTTTTCTACAACATTATTTTTGTAACCCAGAAGTTTTGGTATCAGTAGCTTGTAGAAGCAGCTTGCGACACTATCTGGTTTGCAGAGTATTTGTAGAGTATAGAGTATATGTCATAGAGTATATATGAAGAATTTGACGTTCAAGTTCAGCTCCTTGGTGGCAGTAGGGAGAAAATGTGGAGGGAGAGCAATATTCTGTGAAGAGTTTTTCTAGTTATTATTAATTTTATAATGCCATTTGTTCAGGCATACGAGTTTAATCATGTGGAAATTAGCTACTGCCCATATTAGAGTTGGTTTGGTGTAGTTTTAAAATTTATTATTATTTAAAAGCTTTTTTGGTCACTTTCTGTTTTTAACTACCGTTATATACCCTTAATGTAAAGGAGATCACATGGTATGACAAGGATTTTTAAAAATATTTACATTTTTGATCTTAATAAAGAAAAAGTTACATATGGTCATTTGAACTAATTGCTAAAATGGCACTACATTAATTAGATAATTAAGGGTCTTGAGCATGTGGCTATTGTATCCATTGGGCTGGAAGCCAATGTTTTCTATAGCTGAGAAAATGGGTTAGCGTAATTCAAAATGCACTCGCTGCACCCTCTTTCATATGCATAGATAATACAGAATGAGTCTTAAATCCGGATTGGAAAAACTAACAGGAACTGGTTTTATTTTAATTGAGTTTTAAAGCACTTCTGGGCCATTGCATTGTCTTTGTAGTTTAACCCTTCGCGGTTCTGACCTCTTGCCTGCCTGCTTGTCTTGTCATCTCTCACATTCATTATAAAGATTTTTTTCTAGATTTATCGTTAACCCCTAAGAATATGTTCTTGACAAGAAAATTTCTTGAAACATGAAACCAGCGTCTCCTTGCCCTCTGCTCCCCGTCGTCCCTGAGAGTGAATGCTGCCTGGGGCTCGAAGCAGTTTACTACAGTGCATTGTCTGGGTGCCTTAAGTTAAACTTATCAAGGTTATTTGTCAGGAAAATTATCTCTTGTAACACCAGGCTCCCTACCTTTAGATGACAGGACTTAATACAAAAGTTTTGCCCATACCAACTAGTAGAGTAAGTTGATTTCATATCCTTTTATTTTATAAAGTTTTGCTTATCAGGTTTGTCATCCTCCATTTGAAATTAAAATGTGTGGTCTTCAGATGACCTCAAAGTAACTGACCCCCAAATCTAATCACTCCCAGCGTCTGTGAAAATCGACAAATATGTCAGGTATAACTCGGGGCATCAAAACATTGTTTTAAATATTTCATTTGTAGGCAAGACGAGGATCATTTTCAGGTTAGTCCTCGGAGAGGGAACGCTCAGCGCTCGAATGCCCCTTTGGTTTCTCTGCTTCATAATCAGCGCTCATTATCAATGGGTTTGTGTGAGCAGAAAATGTACAGTTATATGTTCTGCACGAGTGAACTATTGATTGGATTTACAGCCAGAAGAATGTTCCTAAGTGGTCAATATACGGCCAGAGCATATCAGGTGAAGGTAAAAATAAAGTAAGATCTATACTTTTGATTGCAATTGCCATTGGGCGATGTTACACTTGTCATCTGATGTTGTTGGTGTAGAGGAAAAAATGTTAATTATATTAATATAGAAGAAACTGTGGCATCAAAGCATATTTCTTATCAATAGGAACTCTCCATGTTTGCTTATCTTTGGGGTGTATTTTGCCAAAAAAAATCATATTCTTCATGAGCTGATATTGATTGGCTTGCCAATACTGTCTTGTGGTGTATGAGGACAGTTTAGAAATTTGGATACATTTAGTTTTATGAAAGAATATATACAATCTTTACATTTCTAATTCTTTATAGTCCAATGACAATGTCACCGCAATGTCATTGGTTCATTGGTGGTTGATTAGTCTAGCCTTAGTCTGATATCACATCCTGTCTAGGGAATGGCTGATGAGCCATGCCCAATAGTAAAGCTGTTACTATGCAAAGTTATAGTTATCAGGAAGAACTTCACCAAACTGAGGTAAGCTGTGGCTCCTGGCTACTTCCACCCAAGGGTTCTTACTCCTTGCCTTATTGCAAAATGCCCTGGTAACCTGCTGCTTGGTAGGGCAGCTATGAGAGGGCCTTTCTTTGACATGGACTGGGAGCCCACTGGGCACTGCTGCTCTGCTAGTTCTGAGGACACGGGGACAGTAAAAGGAGGGAGCTCGCTGTGGGGATCGCACGGTCTTAAGCAGAAGTTCGGTGTGTGCCACGCACCACACATTTAACCCGCTCCATCTCAACTTTAAACAAGACAAAGAGGGAATTCTCATAGCGCTGGTGAATTTCTCCCTTTCCCTCACTGAGCAGAGGTCTTGCAGAAGATGCGAAAGCTTTTGTTCTTTGAAATCTTTGTCCTTGCAAGTTTCTTAGTGGAAGCGTCTTGTAATGTGAAGTGTTTAAAGGTGTGTATTCTGTAATGACCGGGCCTGTAGACCCAGGCAGGCACTTTTACCTGGCGGTTCAACCAAAGGAACGAGACCAAGCTGTTGCTGAGGCCACAAGTGCCTCTCCTGACCCTACTGAGGCGGCTCCGAAGGAGATTTCGGCACATCAAGAGTAATTCTGACAATATTCAGCTTTGTGCACCCACGATAGAACCTAGCCTCAGCAGTGTAAGATGAGATGCTCTCCTACATTCGTCAAAGGAATTTAGAATCACAATGAATCCATTAAGAGGAGTTATATGTTTGTTTTTTTTCTGAATCTCAAGTCATAAAATGGAATATAGATTGCAGATTTCCTGGGAAGAGGTACTTGGCTGCGATTCCTTGAAAGGAGGCCTGGAAATATCAGGGCCCCTGAGCTCATCTTCCCAGGCTGCAATTGACTCAATGATAATATAATGATAATACAAGTGCCTCCAGTGTCAGAGCAGCAGGCAGGGGGTGGTCTGGCCCAGGAGCAGATGCCTTGATTGGTGTTGGTAATCCAGAGGTTTTTGAGTTAAGTGCTTTTGACATGCAGAATCAAGAGTCAAGGGCGAAGCTGCCTTTTAAATGCTCTTTCTGAAGAGTCCACTGCAGATGTAATTGAGCCTCTCAGGTGAAGAGCTTTATTAGAGCAAAGCTGGTTAGTGTTGCATACCTATTTGGGGGAATATTTTAGGCATCTTCAATAACTGCTATGTGACATTGCTGAAGGTCTCCAGCCTTCTTGTTCTCCAACAGTTCAAAAACAAGAATGTTGTCTAAGTCTCGCTGTGCGCCATGGCTCAAAGCAACCCATCCCTTCCCTTCCTAGTCAGAATTTATCATTATAGAGTTATTTATGTGTTTATTATATACGCCCTTCACACCAGGCTGTAGGAGCTGTGAGGCCCAGGTCCATGCCTGCCTTGTTCCTTTCTGCTTCCCTAGCCTTCACACAAGGCCCTGCATAATGATCATTATCCCCTTTATCTTCATCATGGCCACAGCTAATATTTATTGCCATGTACAGTGTGTCAGGCACTGTAAGAAGGGCTTTATGTGAATTACTCCCGAGCCCAGAGTCCAGAGTCAAAAGCAAATTGGCCAAGAGGAAAGAATATGGATTTCAGAGCCCAAACACTTGAACCCATGATCCCACTATGCTAATTTCCAGCCTTGGGATTTTGCACTCAGTCACTTAATCCCTCTGTATTCACATTTCCTCATCAGTAAAACTGGGATAATGATTCCCATCTGACAAGTTTGCAGTGGGGATTAAACGTGGAGATTGCTCTGAGCCCCTCACACGATGGGAACCCGAGGCAAGTGAGCGGAGGTGCTATTTATATACGCATTATAAAGTCTGAGAGTGAGGCACACTGTTGACTGAAAGGAGCCAGACACTTAAAAGAGTTCACGCTATGATTCCATTTATGTAAAGGTCAAAAGCAGCCAAGAGAAGTCAGAAAAGCAAGTTACCTGTCTGAGGGGCAGTGATCTTGAAGGGGCCAGGGGGCGCCTTCTGGTGTGCTGGGCCGTGTTCCAAATATCGATCTGACGATATGATTCCATGGATGTGTACACACACAAGTTCATCAAGCTGTACGCTCAATATTTAGGCCCTTCAGTGCACGCAAACAACGTCTCAAAAGAGATTATTTGAGAGAATCTTCCATTCTCTGAGAGAGGTTTTCTCCTGCCAGAGCCAAAGCACAAAGTGGGTCCGCCCAACAGCTGAGCGCCTGAGGGCCGGATGGCAGTGACTGGGGAAGACTGTGATGACCGCTGAGCCTCCTCCCGGATTCTGCTGAGACCCGTTCAGAGGCAGTTATGGATCCATTACTCAAAACCTGAACCCAAAATGAAATTCTTCGGCCATGTCCGTGCGAACTAATTATAGCATCAGATTTATAATGTTGTGGTTCTGACCACCCAGGCTATTTCTGACTACAGGGACAGCTTAAATGTGGGGCACATAAAAAGTCATCTGCAAGCTCAGGCCAAATGTTGGTCTATTTAGGGCCAAGAGGAGACAGGCCTTGGCAGCTGTTCTTTCTGAGGTAGGATCCTAAGCTGAATGGAGACCATTGCCACAACTGTTGGCCAGGAAACTGGGAATTCCTTTGGCATTCTCTCTCTTTGTGGACCAGCCTCTTAGTTATGGGGTTTACTCAGACAGCACTTGACCAGCTTCCCAAAGCTGCTTCCACTGATGGGCCCTCAACTGGTCTTTTGCTGGCTAGGGGTGCTTGGCATTAAGTCAGAGAAGCTCCCGGCTCCCCAGCCTCCCTGTTTTCTTCATACTTCCTTTCTTTGCCATGATGGTCCCGTCATGACTCCTTGACTTAACTAGCGTCCTCACCAAAGGCACTTCACACCACAAGCTCTTCTCCTGCTTAGCTCAGGCTTGGCTCCGCCTCAGAGGCCTGGTTCATCTCCCTTCCCCGGGAACCCCAGGCAGGTGCAGATTGCCAGCTATGGTACAGCCCGGTCCGATCCCATTGGTGTCGGATTGTGGCTCAGCTTCTGGCATCTCTTACTGTCCTGTGCTCCCATCCACACTGCCCACCTTCCTTACTCTCAAGAGGTTTGATTCCAGACCCACCTATGAAATAATTTCTCTAAGAAACTTGAGCCAAGATAAGGCTCTTTAAGCCTTGGTTGAACATTTTTGTGAAATAAGAAGAAACATGTGAGTATATATTGGCCTCTGCCCCTGGCTCCTGCTAATATCTCATCCTTGACCCTGGATCCTGACACAGAGCTCCTAACACCGTTATAATTTCCTGGGTAGTAGGAGCATCTTTTGTTCTAATGAGGTATCTGATGGTGGGCTCCTGGGTGGGGACTGGTCCCCAGAAAGACCAGGTATCATTAGAAGCTTCGCATCCTCTGAGGAGGGATGAGGGGCCGGAGATTGAGTTACTAATCAATCGCGCCTACGAGGCCTCCATAGGGATCCATGTGTTGTGCTGATCTGAGAACTTCCAGGTTGGTGAACAAATCCACAAGCTGGGACAGGGGAGTGACACACCTGAACTCCTCAGGGACAAAGGCTCTGTGCTCAGAACCTTTCTAGACCTCACCCTATGTGTCTTCATCTGGCTGTTCACTTGTATCCTTTAAAGTAGCCTTGGCAAGAAGTTGGCAAGAATAAGGGAACTGCTTTCCTTGGTAATATGAGCCACTCTCGCAAATTACTGAACCTGAGGAGAGGGTCTGGGAACCTTGGATTTGTAGCCAAGTCAGACAGAAGTTTTGGGTATCCTGGGGCCCCACTACTTGAGACTGGAATCTGAAGTGGGGGCATTCTGATGGGACTGAGCCCTTCACCTGTGGGGTCTGCACGGACCCTGGGTAGTGTGAGAAGTGAGTTGAATTGTAGGACACTCACGTCCCCCATGGCTCACGTCAGAGGATGGGTCAGTGTGAGAGCCTCACCCCTGCACACATCTGGTGTCAGAATTTTTATGAGTGTGAGAGTGAAGGAGAGACACTGAGTTTTCCCCATAGAATTATGTGTCATGTTTAGTGCATACCGTGTACCAATTGCTGTATTAGATGCTCTTTTACTCATTATATCATTTAACTCCCCGACTACCTTGCAACACACTCATTACTTCCATTTTAGAAATGATCAGTGATGACTTGGGAAGATCGAGTAATTTGTTCAAGAACACCAAGTCGGGATTTTAATGTTAGGAATGGCTAACATTTATTGAGTGCCTATTGCACATTTGGGGTGGTGGTAAACTTTTCATATAGATAACCTCACTTCATCTTTACCATAACTCTACAACGGAGATGCCATTATCATCTTTTTGACTCAGGGGAACTTCATTTTTGGAAGGTTGAGTAATGTGCCCGAGGTCATCTGTCTATAACTGGTGGGGCCTCACTTTCACACTCACGTTTGTTAGGTCTAAAATTCATGCCAATCCTACTATATACAATATTGCATCCCTTCTTACCTTTGATGGGCACCCCTTCCCCACCAGCACACACACATTTTTAAACCTAAGATTCTACAGCATCTGAATTTGAAAACCTCTACTAAATCATGCCATAATCCAACTATTTGGTAATAGCATAATATAGTGAGCATTCTTTTTTGAATTTGTATAACGTTTCAGAGCAACCAACAAAGTGAAGTGTAACTCTGATAAGAATTTTTTTACAATCCAGTGACTCTGTCTCAGAGTTTTATCATCATCCCATTCATAATTGATTCCAAACTTGCATGAATCTTTCAAGATAAGTGTCTTATTGATTATCCTGAAAACAAGTGATCACTTGGCATCCTTAGACTAGCTCACTGTCCTCCTCTGATTACCGTAAACAGAGATGTTGATCAGAAGAAATGTCATTTTCTTTGGCGTGGAACCCATTGAGCATTCTGAGGCACTGGTGTGGGAAATAAAGGGGGTGAAGTGCCCCAGACAGCGTGGTGCTTGCTCATGGCCATGGCCTTGTTTTTGAGGAGCTGTTGACAGACATTCCCTGGTGGGTTAATGTGGTCTTGGACTATTTCATACCCCTGTGCCAGGACTTCTTCCTGGTAAATGTGCACATTGTCCCAATGAATGCCAATTCATTGCTGTCAGGAAACATTAAGGCTCTTAAGTGACATCTTTTTTCTGCATATTTACTTGTGGTTATGTAAATGAAGTGGGCCTCCTTCTTAGAAATGATTAGTGTTTACAAGGGACTTAACCCCTTCTTTTGTAGTTGTGGCAATTAGATAAGATACCAATGGGGCCTTGCAAATGCATTCAACACTATGTGTCTGCCTCCCTTGGTGCTCCAATTGCACTGCTCTGTGTCGCTGACTCTTGTGCTGGTGCTGCCTGCCTTGGCCAGTATAGGTGCAGGGAGGGTCCATACTGCTGAGACAAATGGCTAAGTTTTCCTTGAGTGGCTCTATTGCTCCTGCTGAAGCCCTGGAAATACTCTCCAGGTGACAATAGCACCAAACTTGAACAGGTTGCAACATTTGGCAAGCAGGAGAACTGACTCATGGTTTTGGGGTGCAGATAATGAAGATTCAGGCCATTGCATTAAATTAGCAGCCTGATTTCCTGAGGCTGCCGCTGGTGAAATGCTTAGTTGCTATCCTGGGGGACAGGATGGGGCTACTCTGTACCCAGTGAGCCTGGCTGTCAAGAAGTTCTTGCTCAGCATCAAAATTGCCCCTTTCTTAGACACTGAAACTCGTTTTTGAAGTGGCCTCACAACTTGCTTGGGGGAGATCATGGGTAGGAGCAAAACACTCATTACCAGAATCACGGAACTTACAAAAGCCACTTGCAGGACCACTTGATCCATCTGTTTCTAGATGGGGGCATGGAGGTTCGGAGAAGCTGAGGTCGTTCTGTACTTGTTTACTGTTCATTCACACTGAGGCATCCTGGGTACCTCTTAATGCCTTTCACATCATATGCATTTAGCATCAATTGATGGAGCACCTACCTACCACATACCACACACTGGGCAAGATGCTGGGGATAAAGAGATAAATCTGGAATCGGCCCTAGGGAGAAGCACAGGTTTTCTTGTGGGGGTGGTGGTGGTAATGGTGGTGGAGAAGCAGGAGTACCTTAGCCTTCTCAGGAAGAAATAACCACTCCCTCATTTGTCTCCCATTTATCCTGTTTAGTAGCCACTCCATAATGCCTCTTTCTGGGAACATGGCCACCGTATTGAGACATTTGCTTCATTTAACACAATCACTTGTACTAGCGTTCTCCAGAGAAACAGAACCAATAGGAGATGGAAGGAAGGAAGGAAGGAAGGGAGGAAGGAAAGAAGGGAAAGAGGATGGGGGTTGTGGTGGGGGAAGTGGTACATGGGTAAATCTGAAGCTGATATCCTAAGAACCAGGAGCCCTGATGTCTGATGTCAGGAGAAGATGGATGTCCCAGCACAGGAAGCGAATCCCACCCCCTCCCCCTTTCTTTGCATTTTGTTCAGTGGATTGAACTTGGCACTACCTCTCCCGTTGTGCTCATTGCTCAGGTCCCTGGACACTGGGAGGGAGCTACAGTAGAAAGGCAGTTGCTTAAGCCTGAGTTTCTGATAACAACATATAACCAGTATTTGGATGATAAAGCATTCTGATTCCCTGTAAAAATGCAGGTTTCTGAGGGTAAAAATGGAACTTAGAATGTGTGACTCTACTTTCTTTAGGCTTTCCTTAGTTTACTGTTTGATAACCTGTTTGCTGGCTCTCTGCCCCCCTTTCTGTGTGTAAAATAAGAAACATGGAGCATTAACCATGATGCTGCTGCTTAGCCGGAAGGTAAAAAAGGAAAACTCAAGGGCAGAGGGTCTTCCCCTTAGGAGTTGGCATTTCCCAAAAGGATTTCACTGTTTGTGATCTCAAAACCTACCTGAAGTCTATAATTATTAGCAAATTCTTAGCTTGTTCTGTGTTTCAGGTATTGTGCTAGGTTCTAGAATCACAGAAATAAATGAAATATAATTCCTGTCTCTAAGGAGAGAAACACATAGCATAGGGAAAAGCTAGAAATGCATGGAAGACACTAGACACTCAACTGAGGGTTAGTGAAGGGGTCCAGTGTGTTGGATACTCTTATAAGAGGCACATCCAGGTGTTTTACTGGGTTGGAAAACAGCTCCAAGATGCTGGTGACGGTCGAGAAGTGTGGAGGAGTCACCCTTTAACTCGACTATCATTTTTGCTGCTAATTGAAGAATAAATAGGATTGTCTAGCTTGGGGACGAGGGAAGGTCAAGGAGAGGGAATAGGGCGGACAAGGAGAACTGATAGGACACCATCTTTGCTGAGCTACAGCCACTTGATGGGTTGCAGCACGGGGTGTTGAGGAGACATAACGAAGCTCTTCTGCAATTTGTATGTTAAAACAGAGGAATGTCTTGTAACTCAGTAAAACAGTCTGAAAGCCAGGGCCTCTAAAGACAGGCTGCATCTTAGAAAACACTTCCATAAAGGCGTTGCAAGGTGAGTATCAGGGCATTGGTGACAGGGCTGGGGGTTTCATTTGCAGGGTCTGATAGCCACCAGACCAGAATATAAGTCCCAAATGGGAGGCGTGCCTGGAATGATCTCAGAGAAGTGGTTAAGAACTCAGACTCCAGATGAGACAGTTGCTGCCGCATGTAACTCGAAACATTCCTAAGCCGGAGTCTCTCCATGTGTGAAGGAGAGATGATACGCCACCTTTTGTACTTGCTGAGATGCTTTGGGCTGCATGTAACAGGAAACTCAGCTCACAGTGGCTTCAATAGTATGGGAAGGCGTCACCCCACTGAATCTGAAGTCCAGAAGCAGAGCAGTCAAAGAGGTGACATATCGTGATCTGGCTCCACTTCCCTGAGAGTCTCTACCAGCTTCTTCCTCAGGCAAAGTCTTGCTCACATCTTCAAGATGACCACGGGTATTGTGGACATCACAACCAGACAGCATAATGCTGGAGGACAAAGGCACCTTCTCAGGGATAAGCGGACCTTTCTCCAAAGGCCCGCAACAGAATTACCTCGACATCTCATTGAATAGGATTGTATCAATTGCCTGTCTCCAAGTAGAGTCTAGTGAAGTGTCTGGACCCACCATGATTGGGAGTTTAGGCCACTGAGGATTCATGACTAGTCATATAGTGGACGGGGAAGGCTGTGCAAAATTATGTCGGCCAACAAGGGAAAAATGGGGAATGAGTGCTGTGTAGAGGACCAAGTATCTCCTACATGACCTCATAGTGTTATTAGAGTTCTTCAAAGTAAGTTCTGTAAGACACTTACCACAGCACCTGGCACATGTTCACAGCTCACCAAAATTCAGCTGGGATGAAAATGATGGAGAGCAGTAATGGGAAGTGGGTCACAAAAATGTTTTGGGCCCTGTCACAAAGAAGTTGTCATTGTCACCGTATGAAGGCCTGTCTCCAGCATATAGACCTTTCCTCACCCCTCCCATCTCTGCATTCACCTTTCTGGGACATGTATCTCTATCACCCGGCGTCCCAGTTTTACAGTTCTTATCGGGAGATGATGGTGTGGTAGGAAGATACCAAATTTAACATCTGACAGTTGGATTTTGAATTCAGATGAATTTATCATCTCTGTAATCTTAAGTGAGCTTCTCCTGTTCTCTAAGCATCTACTTACCAAACTATAAAATGGGAATAACCGTATCTTTTCTGCTAGGGGAAAACAGACTGACATCACCAACGTAAACAACTAATTCAGTAACTGCTTGCGGAAGACGGAAGCCAAGCTCCTTCATTGGACAGGGTGGGCTGAGGTCATTTACCCGGTCCAGTGCTAGCTGGGGACAGAGCCAAGTGAGGAGTTGAGACGCAAAAAGGCAGCCGGTGCCGCCTCTAGGAGCCAACTACCACTGCCTGTCGTTTCTAGAAAACAACCACTGACCACTCACTGTGCAAACGTGCTCCAGTGACGATAACCACGAGTGTTTGTAACAATGCGGCTATTGACTTCTTATTTCAATAGATATCCAGATTTATTATCCCTCGAGGTAGGCATCGATTTTACCTTTGTCTCAGTCAATATTTTCCTCTGAGGTCAATATGCATGGATATTCACCTCAGCGGCAGTCAATACCCATTTCGTATTACAATATATGAATGTGCATATTTGAAAATAAAGAAACCCTGGTATGAAGAAGAGAGGTCTGTGGGTCAGAGAGGCTCCCTGCAAAATAGGTGTGCTACTTCTGTTACATATTTTTGTTTTTACTCTTCGTTGTTTAGAAGTCAGCTTCTGTGTTAGCGAATAGAAATATGTATATTCTCTCCAGAGCTGGTATGTGGGGAAGGGTAGCAAGGTATCAAATAAACATCCCAGCAGTCATTTAATGATGTTGAACTTAAATACAGTTACTTGGGAGTTCCTGAGTTAAGTGATAGCTGTAGGAAGAGACATGCACGGCAGATTACAAATGTGACGAGAATGGAAACGTTTACGTAGGTAGTGCTGGGAGCTGTTGTTTCTCAAGCCCCTGGATTATCAGAGAGCTCCTGGCTGAAGCAGGAGGTGGACGAGAAAGAGGAAGCGAAGGTGGGGTGGTTGTGACTGCCGCCTAGAGTGGGAAACCAGGCCTGGAGAGTCCTGGCCGGCTTGGATTGGCGGCAAGGTGTGTACATTA
The DNA here is from genome assembly GCA_007922815.1 of Macrotus californicus. Classification (NCBI taxonomy): domain Eukaryota; kingdom Metazoa; phylum Chordata; class Mammalia; order Chiroptera; family Phyllostomidae; genus Macrotus; species Macrotus californicus. The sequence continues at coordinate 6,129 of VMDR010001867.1, read as the reverse complement.
GGAACGGCACTTACCTGCCGGCAATAAGAACTTGACCAGGGTGGTAAATTTTTTAACGCAAAAGAAGGTCAGAAATGAGCAGCTCAGGGCTGGTGTGGCCGCTCCACAGTGCCATCAGCAACACAGCTCCCTTCTCTCTGTGACAACTGCTTCCATCTTCGAGGCAACATGAGGGAGGAAAGGCAGGATGAAGACGGACCTCCTCCTGTTCAAAGAGCCTTCTGAGAAGCCCTACCCAGCACTTGTGCTTCCTTCCTAATGGCCCCAATGTAGTCACTTGGCTAAACAGATGCGGGGACTCGGAAATGCAGGCTTCACTCCTGGCTTCTGTGTGCCTAGGTAGACATGGGAGCTGTACCAGGGGTGTCCAACCGGCGGCCCGCAGGGCTCATGTATCCCAGGATGGCTGTGAATGTGGCCCAATGCAACATCGTAAACTCACTTAAAGCATTATGGGATTTTTTTGTGTGATGATGTGTCACAAAGTATTTAATATGTGTGTCCCAAGACAACTCTTCTATGTCCAGTGTGGCCCAGAGACGCCAAAAGGTTGGACACCCCTGCCTATTGTCAAGGAGGAAGGGAAAATGAATATTTGGGACACTCCAGCAGTTTCTGCCAGACCAGCTGCCGTAGACTGAATGTTTGTGTCCCCTAAAATGTGTGTGTGCAAACCTATTCTCCCAGTGTGATTGTATTCGGAGGTAAGAACTTTGGTAGGTGGCTAGGTCATGAGGCCAGAGCCTGATGAATGGGATTAGCTCCCTCATAAAGGGGGCCCCCTAGAGCTCCCGAGCCCCTTCCACCACAGGAGAACACAGGTGAAGAAGTCAGCCACCTATGAACCAGGAAGCAGGCCCTCACTGAACTTCGGATCTGCCGGCTCCTCGATCTTGGACTGTCCAGCCCTCAGAACTCTGAGAAATAAACATCTGTTGTTTATTAACCACCCAGGCTCCAGTGTTCTGTTACAGCGGCCAAAACGGGTGAAGGCACCAGGCCACACTGCCTGTCATCTTCCTTTCTCCCTGGACCGTATTCTGGTTCTTCTAAGGATCCCAAGGCTTTATCCAGAATTTTGATTGTTGTAACTCAGAGGGTGTCTGCTCAGCATGTTTTCCTATCACACTTGCACTGCTTCTAGTACCCTATCTTCTTTGGGGGAGCACCTGTCTCGCTCTGGTTGGTGGAGATGGGACTGTGGCTCTCCAGATGACCACTATGGCCTCCATTGTGGGGAGGGGCACGTGACCCAGGTCTGACTAGTGACAGTGCCCATCTGGCTGCCGTGCTGGACTGAGGCTTGGGTAAACACAAAAAGGAGAACACCCCGAGTTCTCTGCTGCTGGCGTTTTGCCGCTACAGCTGGTGGAGAAGGGGTCTGCATACCTTCCTCTGATGCAGCGGACCCACAGGGGCCCCGGGACCTGGCCGCTTGGCGGCATCTTTCTGATTTGCACAGAGGAAGGCTGTCTGTTGAAAAGAGAGAGAAGAGGTAGGGTTAGGGGGATGAGCATCCACCAGAGAGGAGAGATAGACAGAGAGCAAGCTGGCGAGAGTGAAAGCTGATGACATCCCATGAGCCCTTGAGTCAGTGGGCCCATACAGTTCCCATCTGCAAACAAAAATTGTCCCTAGGTTTCTTCCCCTGGCACCTGGAGGGGAAGGCAGATGGCCTTACTTTGCACTGGAGTCCCACCGTCACCATATCCAGCCTGGGTCATCAAGAATGCATATATAAGTCTCAGTTTCCTCTTCCACCAAATGGGAAAATACCCGTGTGAGGATGAGATGCAATAATGTTAATAAAGTCCCCGACAAGAGCACCATAAAGCCACTTCTCAACTGCTCTCTCCCCTGCCTTATTAATGCCTATCCTTTAACCTGTCCTCAGCTTCATCTCCTGGAATCCTTGGGGCCTTCTCAACCCCATATATGAAGCTAAGCCCATGTGCATATGTGCATACATCAATTTACATTGCCCCATGCAGCATTGTAAAGCCAATCCCTGAGATTTCCCTGGACTCTTATTTTCAGCAATACTTGATAGCAGCAGAACCCCAAATCAGCTCAGACTTTTGTGTTTGCTGCAACAAGAGCTGACCTCTCTTGGTTGCCTGATTCTTGACTGAGAAGGCTGGAGATGGACCCCAAAGTTGTCCCAGTGTCTTTTGACCCCTTTATGTCAGCTGGCACACAGCTAACCCTGCCCACCCTGCCATGGTCCAAAACCCATGAGGAGAGTGTCAGTCCTCAGCTTGCCATGCCTCATCCTTTTCAGGTCACATAAACCATGGCGTTCCCACCTTCCTTCTGGAAGGGGCTGATGCTCCTGGTGCAATTCTGTATTCTACATTTAGAGGAACCCCGGGCATCATGGAGGGGGGGTGGGGGCGTAGCACCTAAGTACGTTGTCTTAGACCACAATTGACTCCTTTGTCCCCTTATAAAACTCATAGGGGACCTCCAACTGGACAGTTCTTTACGTTTTTACGTATTAATTTATTTGGCCTTCAGAGAACTCTACAGCCTCAATCCCTTGGGATATAAATTAAAGCAATTTCATTCTCCTAGTTTCTCTGTTTGAAACCCCCCATTGTTTATTTAAATAGCAAGTAACGAATTATAATTAAGAGAACAAGAAGGGCTGGATTCTTAGGGAAGTAGTGAGTTCTTTTCACAGCAACCCTGGCCACGGCCTCTTTGAAGCTGGCCCAGGACACCAGACTTGTCTGGGGAGAGGATGCTCTGTCTTGAGACTCTGGGGGAGGGGAGGGTCTGGCTAGAGGCTGGGTTGCAGATGGAGTCCCTGCGACAGTGTCAGTTGCAGAAGACGACTGTTGCAAACCTTGCAAAAGCAGCCACCAAGGATGGGTAGACACATGCGCCACTGCCAGCAGCTGCTGCAGAAATAGATTCGGAGTCAGATATCCTGCTCCCAGCAGAAGGTCCGGTAGTAACGGGACAAGGAAGTTGCAAGGACAACAACTGGAAATGTATCCTTTTCCCTTCTTTCAATTTGAAACAAAGACCACGCCTCCTGGCTCACATCTGAGAGTCTTCTCATGGTTCTAATCCTCCCGGCTGGATGCTGCCTGACTCCTGCCTCTCTCCAGCACACACCATGTTTTTTTAAAGACTTTATTTATGTATTTTTAGAGAAAGGGGAAAGCAAGGAGAAAGAGAGGGAGAAAAACAGCAGTGTGTGGTTGCCTCTTGCATTTTCCCTACTGGGAACCTGGCCCGCAACCCAGGCATGTGCCCTGACTGGGAATCGAACCCGCAACCCTTTGCTTCACAGGCCCATGCTCAATCTGCTGAGCTACATGAGCCAGGGCTCAACACACCATTTTTGTTGGGGCCGTGCATAGACCAAGGCCATACATACTACTTCTTTGCAACAAGCATGTCCACTCATGACTTCAAGTGACTGTGTGCAAGGCCACAGTCTCAATAGTGGAGTCCTCAGCCTCTACCCCTGACCCCATTTACCTCTTAGAAGTAAACAGTGTACTCAAAGTAGAGCATGCAGGAACCCCTACCTCTTAGTCAGTCAATGAGGACGACTCAATGTGTGAACTATTGTCAAAATAGCTTTGAACTCTAGAGAAGAACCTCAGTGTTCAAAGGGGGTAAAATTTATACTCAAAATGAGAAAAATACTAACTGGTGGGAAGATGGGTAGTTTTTCATGCTTTGTTCTTTTTGCTCATTTTTTTATATTCAAATTTTCTGTAATCATATCTGGCATGTATATGTCCTAGACACAATAGGCTTTATTAATTTTTTAATGAGAAAGTGAATATAAAACAAAGGATGATATCCACCCTCCCCCTTTGGGGTTGGCTGTCTTGGACTCACCCCTTTATTTGTTCATCTGTTTCATGCTATGAGTATATTTTACTTACTTGGAGGTCCTACCTTGCCAGGCTCTCTGCTAGACCTGGGGATGAGGTGGGTTACCTGTCAGGGTACTGGGCCTTCAAGAGTGTGCAGTCTGGTGGGGGAGGTGTGCGGTAATTACGGTGTCGTCAGTTATGGTGTGGATAACACGGGGTGTTATGGACACCCCGAGCAGGAACAGCCAGGGGCGGGCACACCAGGGGTGCTAAGGCGGGGACATGATGGATGAGCAGGACTGGCCAGCAGAGGAGGAGCCCCAGACCTGTGGAGCTGCTGGCAGGTGCTGATGTCAGGGTCTGCTGGGGGGAAAGCATGGGCTGTATCATTGGAGACTGGCAGAGAGCTGTGGTTGGGAGGTGAATGGGGATTGGTAGGAAGGAAGGGGATAAACCCTGCTTCATCGGTGAGTGAAGGGAGCGTGGTGAGTGCACACCCAAACAAAGAAATTCATGAAAACCAGCAAGGTTTTGGCTGCTCTGATCTTCCTACCGCGATCTCAGCAGTGAGGACGGTTGGTGGCTTTGAGGGGTGGGGATCACTCCCTCCCCATCAGCCAAATCTCTAAAGCAGACCCGCCACGACTTCCTCAATAAACTTGCAGTCACAGTGATATTCATGTAGTTCCGTAGATGCAGTTTAAAGGCAAGTCCTTTGGGCCCCCAGCACCTCATCCCCCTTCCCCACTATGCTGCCCTCCCCAGCCCCCTCTGCCTCATCTCCTGCATAGAAATTCTGGAGCTTCCAGTGGATCCAGGCACTTACAGTCTAGAAGCTACTGTCTTTGTGAGTGAAAGCTGCTCTGGCCCTACAGCTTTGTTTATTTTCATCAGCTCCTGCCTTTATGAAGGGAAAACAGCTCAGGGAGCACTCAGGAAAGTCTCTCCAGCAGCCTCCAGGAGCTCCTGTGGCATGCTTGGGACCTGTTGTTGTTGCTTTCTTTCTCCTTCCTGCAATAATCAATCAGTCAACCAGTTAATCAAACAGATACTTATCGGAACCTGCTGTGTGCCAGGCACTGTACTCGGTACTCTGTGCACCACTGATTGATGTACTTTGACCCATTGCCATGCTTCTGCAGACCCTTCTTGCCTGCACGAGGGCGGGCTTTTATCCTGAACCATTTCTGAGCCCTGTCACTGATGAACCATCACGCATTTGCCCCCCATATGCTTTCTGCTTCCAGAAACAAGGCTGGCGACCTTGTTTTAAGGAGGGTTGAAAAGCCAGCACTTAGGGTTTTCTGGAAACCTTCAAATTAACCTCATTAGGCTTGCTTTATTTATTTCCTTTCATCTTGCAGGCTTCTGTGCTCTCCAAACCCCGAAATTGTGGCGCTACAGCAATCTTCTATAGTGTGATTCAATAGTCAATACTTGCTTAATAGGAATCACAATAGATGGGTTTATAATATATATTTTTCCACAAGTACACTGAATGTTTGCCAAGCCCCCTCTTCTTTTTCTTTTTAAATTCAGAAATTTCTAGTTGTGTTTATTCCTCTCGTCAGCATACTTTATCATATCAAAGCCTTTTCAGACACTGTAAAACTACTGAGTTATGTTTGGGTCATGTTTTGCGGTATGCCCTTTAATACTGTAGCTTTAGAAATGCAATTTTCAGCCTCTGCTTATTAGAATATGATAAAGTATTCCTGGTCTATGTCCAGCTCCACTAATCTTCAGACTGCGCTTCATGAATTAAGCATGAAGATTTTAGTCAATGTGCTTTCAAAGACCAATGTTTAGGGAATCATGGATTTTCTACAAGCTGAGGGAGAAATCTATAATAGGAGGAACTGATTTTCAAACATCATATTCTCAAGAAGAAATGACCAGTTCTGGCCCAGAAACAGAAAATATTTCACTATCAGAATATTCTAGAACCAGTTAAAACCACACTGTGCAGTTTGGTTTATTAAAGGGACGGTGTTTTCCAATCCAAAAGAACCTATGCACCCCAATGTTCGTAGCAGCACAATTTACAATAGCCAAGTGCTGGAAGCAACCTAAGTGCCCATCAGTGAATGGATGGATCAAAAACTATGATACATTTACACAATGAAATTCTACACAGCAGAGAGAAAGAAGGAGGTCCTACCCTTTGCAACAGCATGGATGGAACTCGAGAGCATTATGCTAAGTGAAATAAGCCAGGTGGTGAGAGAGAAATACCACATGATCTCACCTTTAACTGGAACTTAATCAACAAAAGAAATCAGCAAACAAA